>CP097508.1:3417977-3674977 GCA_023547065.1 Musa troglodytarum | reverse complement strand
TTCGCTCAATGGGGAATGGACCTCTTGGGGCCGTTCCCCGGCGCGGAGACATATCATCGTGGGGATAGATTATTTCACCAAGTGGGTGGAAGCGAGCCCACGGCAACCATTACAGCGAGCAGGTCGAGCGGTTCGTATGGAAGAACATCGTGACCCGGTCGATGCCCACGTTATCATCGCGATAACGGAACCCGGTCGCCCGGACTCGGTTCTCGGAGTTCTTCGCGACTTATCATATCCGATTGAGGTTTAGCTCGGTGGCCCACCCGGACCAACGGGCTCGGCGAGGTGAACCGATCTATCTGGATGGACTTAGGAAAGGACTTTGGAAGCCCGATCGAGTGGGTCGGCGAGCTCCGAACATCCTATGGTCTCTGCGGACTACCCGAAGGCGGCAGGCGGAAGTCCCCTCGTGCATTCGGCGTGGAAGCGAGTCCTACCGGCCGAGTTGGTCATCCCAACATTCCGGGTGGAGAACTATGAGAATCCACCTCGGCCCGGAGTTCGGGCTGGCCTGGAGCACGCTAGAAGAACGCAGGCCAACGCGCACGAAAATCTTTGGCGTACAAAGTGTTGCGGAGTTACAACAAGAAGGTGCGCCTCGACCCTCGGGATGGGTGACTTAGTCCTCGCAAGGCGGAAGTAGCGACCCGCTCACTCAAGGGCAAGCTTGCACCTAAGTGGGAAGGCCCCTACCGAGTAATCAAAGTAGTCCGAGGAACATTGGCTCGCGACTATGATGGTGAGCAGTTCCCGAGGACTTGGAACGTCCAGAACCTTAAGAAATATTTTGTTTAAGGACAAAACGGAAGTAAGTCAATACCAGACTCAGGCCATTAGAAAGAAGTCGAAGATTGTATTAAGAAGGCAAATTTGTATTACCAAAAGGTTTGGATTACAAAATGGGCCCCTAGTGGGGAAAGAAGTATTACAAAAACAAGGGAAGACCCTCCAAAAAGAAGAAAAAGAGGTCTTGAGGCGCGGCCGAGAAGGCTGTCGTCGAAGGGAACCTCGCCGGGCATGTCGACCCCCTGATCCTCGGGGCATGAGACGAAGGGGTTCTCCTCGACCGTCGAGCCTGGAGGACATGCTCGGAACCGGGCCAGGGCAACCTTGTACCCAGACTCACGACACGGCCCGTCGGTCGAGCCGAGGAGGAAGCCCTCCGACTTCTTATGGCGTCGTGCCTCCGGTCCTTCTCGGCCGACTCCCTTCCGCGCGGCAAGGGCTTCCAGTGGCCTTCAGCTCGGCCTCCTCGAGGTCAGCTTGGCGGCCAATTCGAAGCCTCCTTCATCCGGGCGGTTCTCCGGCTTCTCCGTCCGGGAGCTGCGATCGGACCTCTGCGCGGCCTCGAGCTCAGCGGTCGGGCCAGCGCGACTTCGCGCCCATGTCCGCCGCGTTGCTCGGCGGCGGCAACGCCTCGGTCCCGACCCGCTCGGGCTTCCTCGAGCTGGTGGCGCAACTCTAAGTTGCGCTCGCCCAGACCGCGCACTAAGGGACCGGAGTCATGCACCCGGTCGAGGAGGGCCGTGGTGTAGTGGAGGTTCTGCGAGGAGAAAGAAGCGGCTGAAAGTGATGAGCGAGCTCAGCCAAGAAGATACGCGCGAGGCGGTGCTTACCCACAACACCGACTTGGCGGACTTGGCGATCAGCGCTTCCGAGGGGAGGGTGTATAGATCCCGAGCCACGTCGGGATGGAGCGCCCCCCGGAGGTAGCTGGCCGAGGGCTCTCCCCCGACCCACACCTTGTCCCCTCGGGACAGACCATGCCACCGGGCCACGAGAGGGTCGCTTAGCGGCCCCGAAGGGACCTCCCCCATCACTCGGGAAAGGCTGATCCTTCCCGGCGTGACCCGGCACAGTCCTTCATGGCTGGAGGACGCTGGCCCTTCCCGTCCCCGGTGAGGCCGGCACTCTCGGCAGGTGGAGGTTCCCGATCGTTCGGACGCCCGGCGGTGCACGCGCGTCTCGAGTTCACCATGTCCTTGGCCTTGGCCTTTTTCTTCGGGCGCCCCTCCTCAGCGGCGCGAGAGCCACCCCGCTGCTAGAGACCGCCGGAGAGCGGAGACGGTCCCCTTGGAGCACCCAGTCATGGAAAGACCGCAGGTTCACCATCCCTGCAAAGAACAACAGATGTGTCAGAAGCTAGAGTATGGCAGCAATCCTAGAAGAGGCGAGACAACGACGGCCTACCCCGAGAGCGCGGACTTAGTCCGGCCTCCACCAGCCACTGCTCCGACATGTTGCGGATGGCTTGCGAGGAAGGGAGGATTACCCTCAGCTGCTCGAGGTGAGCGCGCTCCTCGGCATTGAGCTTCGGGGCAGCATTATCGATGGTTCTAGACGACCATCGAACCCCGAAACCCATCCTTTTGCGCTGGACAAAAAAGCGCCTCTTCCACCCTTTGTTATTGGTGGGCGCGCTAACCGGAACCACAGTGCGTGCGGCCGAAGTATCCCGACCCCTTGAAGGCGGCGAGAGGAAGAGGTTGCGGGTCGGGCGATGTTGGCGTAATGGCATTCTCGGAAAGCCACCAAATACCGCCGGGAGTTGGGAGTTATCTGGGAAGGCAAAATCGCCCAGGGAGATCTGAGATCGATGATTGGAGTGCGGGGAAGGCGCAAGCCGGCCTCTAGGGCATCGGCGGTCGAGGCAAAGCCCTTGGGAAGGTCAAAAGCCCGCTGTCCCGCCGGCGGGAGGTTGAATCCCTCGGGATGCGTGGCGCCGCGGAGTATCCCACCATACGCTCATCCAAGATGGAGTCTTGGTCGTGCGGCCACATCAAGGCCTCTAACGCACGCGCCGCTTCCGCATCAGAGGAAGGGTTGGTAGCACGAGATGAAGGGAGAGCGGCGACGCGGGTTGTGTGAGGAGGAGGAGGAAGAAGCGAGAGGAAGAGGAAGTGGAAGGAAGACCCATCGCACTAACCTATAATGGAAGAAATCGGTGGAAGAAGTTAAAAGGCACCAGGAGCCTATGGGAAAACTTGAAGGAAGGCAGCGGCGGGACAAGAGATGAAAACTCCGATAAAGTGATAGAGAGTCGCGAGCACGCTATTTATAGAAAGAGGGCCTCGACCTTTCGCCTCCGAGCGGCGACGACGACACGCCATCGCCCAATAGCATCACATCAGGCGGTCGAAGCGTCGGCGTCATAATGAAGAAGGCGGCGTGTACACCCCGGGTAAACTTACCCGCGCGCGGCGTCACCGATTCCGGCAACGCACTATCGCGAGCCATTTTTGGCGGCACGGCGGTTCGGTTTTCTAGGTCTTGGCGGCTCGACCACTGTACTGGGCCTTGGCGGCGGCTCGGCCACACATCGAGCAGCGGTTGGCGATTAGTCTTCTAGGTCTTGGCGGCGGCTCGACCACTGGTGTACAGGCCTTGGCGGCGGCTCGGCCACACACATCCCGAGCAGCGGTTGGCGATTCAGTCTTCTAGGTCTTGAGCGGCGGCTCGACCACTTTGTATTCAGGCCTTGGGCGGCTCGGCCACACATCCCGAGCAGCGGTTGGCGATTCTGTCTTCTAGGTCTTGGCGGCCGACCCGCTGGTCAGGCTGGGCGGCGGCTCGGCCACACATCCCGAGCGGCGGTTGGCTATTCTGGTTTTCTAGGTCTTGGCGCGGCTCGACCACTTTGCTGCAGGCGGCGGCTCGGCCACACATCGACGGCGGTTGGCTATTCAGTTTTCTAGGTCTTGGCGGCGGCCCGACCCGGTCTTAGGCTGGCGGCGGCTTCGGCCACATTTATCGAGCGGCGGTTCGGCTATCATGGTCTTCGGTCGTGTCGTGACCTCGACCCCTTGCACCAAAAACGGCGGGTGATGGCGAGGAGGACCTAGCGTGTCTCAACCCCCGACTTCGGACGTCGGCTTGCTGCGAGAATCGGCGTCTCCTCGACCCTTTATCGACGGCGGTTCGGCTATTCTGGTTCGCGAGCCTTGGCGGCGGCTCGGCCACACACACATCCCGACGGCGGTTCGGCTATCGTATTTCTCGGTCGTGTGCGTGACCTCGACCTCTTGCACCAAGCGGCGGGTGATGGCGAGGAGGACCTCTGGCGTCTCAACCCACGACCGGACGTCGGCAGCAGCGAGAATCGGGCGTCTCCTCGACCCCCTTTATCGAGCAGCGGTTCGGCTATTGTTTCGCGAGCCTTGGCGGCGGCTCGGCCACACACACACATCGAGCAGCGGTTCGGCTTCTCATGGTTTCTCGGTCGTGTGCGTGACCTCGACCTTGCACCAAAGCGGCGGGTGATGGCGAGGAGGACAGCGCGTCTCAACCCACGACTTAGGGCGTCGGCAGCGAGGGGCGTCTCCTCGACCCCTTTATCGAGCAGCGGTTCGGCTATTCTCGCGAGGCCTTGGCGGCTCGGCTCACACACATCGAGCGGCGGTTCGGCTATCGTGTTTCTCGGTCGTGTGCGTGACCTCGACCCCTTGCACCAAAGCGGCGGGTGATGGCGAGGAGGACCTAGCGCGTCTCAACCCACGACTTAGGGCGTCGGCAGCGAGAATCGGGCGTCTCCTCGACCCCCTTTATCGAGCAGCGGTTCGGCTATTCCGAGCCTTGGCGGCGGCTCGGCCACACACATCGAGCAGCGGTTCGGCTATCATGGTTTCTCGTGCGTGTGCGTGACCTCGACCCCTTGCACCAAAGCGGGTCGTGGCGGAGGACTGCGCGTCTCAACCACGGCCGGCGTCGGCAGCAGCGAATCGGGCGTCTCCTCGACCCCCTTTATCCCGAGCAGCGGTTGGCTGGTTTCCACGAGACGGCGGCTCGGCCACACATCGAGCGGTTCGGCTATCATAATTTGGTCGTGTGCGTGACCTGCGACCCCTAGTACCCAACGGCGGGTGTGCGAGGACTTGGGCGTCGCTGCCCTTACCTCGGCGGCTGCTCACCCGGTAGTTCAACGGGCCTAGCGCGAGTCTCAACCCCGATTACGGGCGGCTTCATTTATCCCGAGCAGCGGTTGGTACATGGTCTTGGCGGCGGCTCGATCGCCGGCATCCTAGGCCTTGGCGGTGGCTCGGCACTATATCGAGCAGCGGTTCGGTGACTATAACTACGGGTCTTGAGTTCCTCGACCCCCTTTATCGAGCGGCGGTGGCTACGAGATCTCGACTTCCTCGATCGCCGGTTTCCGGGTCTTGGCGGCGCCTCGACCGTATCCTGCAAAGATTGATCAATTATGACACGACCACGGTGGAAGCGCGAGATCTCGATCGGCAACGAGTTCTTCGAGCAACACCCTCCAAATTGTCCGCGAGTGGCTTTTGAGGGGTAGTGATAGAGGGTATTAAGTATGGCGAGACACGGTCTTGATCGTACCGGATAGCGTCATCGCCCCTCCTGCGCTCCATAACACCCGCGATTTGACCGCGGCGTCGCTTCTCCTCGGCATCGCCCCAACTACTCCCAAGTTGACCACGGCACCGACATGCGAGTCGGGCCCGTCGCCACTTGCGGGCGGATCGGAAGCATGCCCTCCGTCGACCTATTTAACGAGCAGGTAAGGCGGGAGGAGGAGGCGGGAGAAGCGATCTTCGAGACCTTTTATTCCCTGGATCTCTTTCCAGGACCCTTTCTTTTCTTGAACACTCCGAGAGGTGAGTAGACTCGAACACCCCCGCAATTCTCTCTGGGGAACTCCGGCCAACGGGCGGCAGCGGCGACTTAGGCGTCGGAGGGTGGGCGGAACATCCGACCCGCCTGCTGCGAGTCTCGTTCTCGGCGTCCGGAGAGTCGCCGCCTTCGGAGGCGGTCGGAGGCGGGGCGGGAGCCATCGGCGGGCTCGAACCGTGCGATAGGGATATTAAGTATGGCGGGACACGAGTCTTGATGTCGTACTCCCGGATAGCGTCATCGCCCCTCCTGCGCTCCATAACACCCGCGATTTGACGCCCCGGCGTCGCTTCTCCTCGGCATCGCCCCAACTACCGCCGATTGACCCACGGCACCGACCTGCGAGTCGGGCCATCGCCACTGCGGCCGTCGGAAGCATGCCCTCCGTCCGACCTATTTAAGCCGAACATGTAAGACTGGAGGAGGAAGCTTGATCTTTTCTCTCTGAACCTTTTCCACACAAAAACCCTCCGAGAGGTGAGTAGACTCGGACACCCCCGCAATTCTCTGGGGAACTTCGGCCTCGGGCTGGCCCGGACTTGGCGTCGTCGGAGGGTCGGGCGGGCATCCGACCCGCCTGCTGCAGTCACGTTCTCGGCGTCGGGCGTGCCGCCACCTTCGGAGAGCGGCGGGAGGCGGGGCGAGAGCCATCGGCGGGCCCGAACCGTGCGAGGACCCCGGTTTCCAGTTCAGCGCGTGCGCCCGAGTCCGGTAAAAGTTGTTTCCCCTAACAGTTGGCGCTAGAAGGAGGGCCTCTGCCGAAGGACCACTGCTCCGCCCTTAACGACACATGGGCGAAAGGTCGTTTCGGTGGCACCTCGGCGGAGAGTCCATGGACCTCGAACCCGGAGGGCGATCTGCCGCAACCATAGATCGCTCTTGGAATATATTTAGCGGCAGCGGGCTCTACCGCCAAGTCGGTTTCCACCGCTTCCCCAGTCACGGTGGAGGCTTTTCGAGGACCTTTCCCAGCAGTCGAACCACAGCAATCTTGTCGGTGTCCTCCCCCGCCTACTCCGGGGCGGCGGAGACCCTCAAGGCGGAACCTCTTCCCGGCATCGGGGAAGCGTCGCGGCACCATCTTCTCGGCCTCCGCGGGTTCGGGGCGGAACCGGGCTCTTGCTGGGCGTCCGCGAACTTCGGCGGTGTCTTGACTTCGGCGGACTATTTGGGCTCGGTCCGGTCCATCGCCCACAGCGTGGAGGAGTGCAAAGGGCGTCGCAAGTCAAGAAGCGAGAGGAAGTGTCCCCGAGTCCCGTTACGCGCGATATCGGGAATACCGGTGCCTTTGAACTTCCGTCTCCCCTCCGCCGACCTTTATGATGGAGCCGCTGATCCACCGATCACGCCGCCGCCTTCCGGCTCAAATGGCCCTATATGGAACTTCGACGCCTTGATGTGCGTGGCGCTCCCCACCACGCTGAAAGGATCCGCCGCATACATGGTACAAGACTTAAAAAGCGGGTCGGTGACATCCTTTGAATAGCTCGCCAAGGACTTCGAGCCACGCTTTTTGGTGTTTGCGCGACTAAAGCCTTCGCCGCGCTCCTCCCGGGTTGAAGCAAAGGAGGACGAACCCCTCCCACTTCGTGCGAAGGTTCACCACGGAGGTACGGAGTTACCTGGATGCTCACCCATCGTTATTGGTGCAGGCATTCATGATGGGGCCGCGACCGCCGAGGTTCTCGGTCCTTGGTGGAGCGACCCCGCCCATCGCGGAAATGTTTCAGCGAGTCAATACGCGGCGCCTTGGATGTCGGGAAGGAAGGAAGAACGACCGAGGGGGCATCCTACTCCATCTCGATCGGACCGACAACCAGCGGAGTCCTCACCAAGGGCGCCGCGTCGGCCGCCTCGACCCATACGCGACCGAGCCGCCACCTCCCCCCTTGAAGGCATCTCGGGCGCAAATATTCCTCCAAATAAAGGAGCGGGAATGCCTGTGCCGCCCCTGCATGAAGGGCCGGCGGCCGATAGCAGTATTGCCGCTTCCATCGGCAAAATGGACATGACACGGAGCAATGCTACGAGCGACAAATTGAAGAGCTGATCCAAGAGGTCACCTCGATCAATACCTCCAAAGATCCGCGGCACCATCATCCTCGCGCCCGAGCAACACATCGACGTGATCACCGGGGACCCGCTACCGAGGACATAGCGCCGGGTCGAAGGGCTTACGCCCGAGCCGTTGCGGCATCGGGAATATCACCTCCTCCGAGCCGAGATCACATTCTCGGGGATATGGGAGCAACAGAGCATGACGATACCGGGTGGTGTCGGCCCGAATTGCCAACGCACAGTCCGACGGATTATGGTCGACATCGGCAGCTCGCCGACATCCTCTACTTCGAGGCCTTTCGAGTTGGGGCCGCTGAAGAAGCCCCAAGCCTTGCACTCGGCGCTCACCGGCTTCATCGGCGACTGATCTCGCCGCGGTGCGGTAACCCTGCCATTGACCTCGGCGATTCTCAAGGCCAAAACTCGCTTTTCTTTCCGTGGTCGACCTCCCATCGCGTGCATAACGCCATCCTGGGCCGACCCACCTCAACAGCTAAGGGCCGTTTTATCCACATACCATCGGACGCTGAAGTTCCCACCACCGGAGTCGGGAGGTGCGGGAGATCCTCGTGAGTCCAGACGGTGTTACTTGACGCGACCTCCGGTAAGAGGAAAAGGCCGAACCGCCTCGAAGACCTCGCGGACGCAATACCGACCGAGCATCCCGAGCCGATAAACCCGGTTAATATTCCACGCAAGATGACCGTCCCGACGGATACCGGGATCGCCCGACTGATAATCAAGAGCGGCGCAGCTCATCAGCCTCCTCCAGAAAGCGCGATGTTCGCCGATACCGCCGACCTCCCGAATCGACTCAAGTCGCCCAACACCATCTACACATTTCCGACCGCTCGGTGAGGAGACAGACCCCGCCTCGCCCTCGAGCGCCAACAAGTGTGCAAGGAAGTCGACAGTGCTCTTGGCGTCGACTTCATTGAGGAGGTCCGTACCCTCGTGGCTGTCCAATGTAGTCCTCGCCAAGAAGCCTAATGGAAGCCGGAGGATGTGTGTTGACTACACCGATCTAAATCGTGCTGCCCGGCGATTGCTTCCCCTACCCGTGATCGACCAACCGGTCGACTCAACCGCTGGGTTCGCCCGCTTCTCCTTCATGGAGGCATACTCTGGTTACTACCAGATCCGGATGGCCCCCGTGGGTCGGCAACATACTGCCTTCCACACACCCCAAGGTGCCTACTTCTACACAGGTATGCCATTCGGGTTAAAAAACGCAGGCGCCACCTACCAAAGGATGGTGAACAAGGTGTTCGCCCGGCAAATAGGGCGAAACATGGAGGTGTACGTTGACGATATGATCGTGAAAAGTCGCACAGGGGCTGCACACCTCGACGACTTGCGGGAAACGTTCTCTACGCTGAGAAGACATGGGATGCGCCTTAATCCGGCCAAGTGCGTCTTCGGCGTGACATCGGGGAAGTTCCTCGGGTTTATCATACACGAGAGGGGAATTGATGCCAACCCCGAGAAGATCCGAGCTCTCACCGACATGAGATCTCCGAGTACAGTAAAGGAGCTTCAGTGCCTTAACGGAAGGATAGCGGCTCTGTCCCGGTTTCTATCCCGGTCGGGAGATAAGTGCCTTCCTTTCTTCCGAGTCCTCAAGGACCCAAAGAACTTCCAATGGAC
The DNA here is from genome assembly GCA_023547065.1 of Musa troglodytarum. Taxonomy (NCBI): domain Eukaryota; kingdom Viridiplantae; phylum Streptophyta; class Magnoliopsida; order Zingiberales; family Musaceae; genus Musa; species Musa troglodytarum. The sequence goes on along the minus strand of CP097508.1, from coordinate 3,665,638 downwards.
GGCCGAATGCGAGGAAGCCCTCGCCGCGGCAAAGACTTATCCGAGCTACCCCGACTTACCTCGGTGTCGCGCTAAAAACTTACCCTCTACTCCGGCGGCATCTCAAAGATGCAGTGAGCTCGGTGCTTGTGAAAGAAGCCCCGATGCGCAACACCCGATTTACTACACCAGCCACGCACGTGCGTGGGCCGGAGCAGCGCGCTATCCTCCCATTGAAAGGTCGGCATTGGCACTTGTGCTGGCGGCTGAAGCTACGCCCTACTTCCAAGCCCATACGATTGAGGTATTGATCGACCAACCCTCGCACAAGTTCTTTCTAAGTTTGACGAGCGTATGCCTCCTAAAGAGGTCGGTGGAGCTATCCGAGTTCGACCTCTACTACAAGCCGAGAATGCCATCAAGGCCTGTGCCTTGGCCGATTTCATCTCGGAATTGACACCACCGGAAGCGAGACCGCTTGAGCAAATCCACCGAGACCGGATGCTGCACGTGGATGGGTCTTCCAGCTGGAGCCGGCCACGACTCATCTCGAGGACCCCGACGGCACGCTTCGAGCTGCTCTCCGCTTTTCGCGCCACAAACAATGAGGCCGAATACGAGGCGCTGCTGGGCCTCCGCTTTGGCCGAGATGCAACTAGGAGCAATCCACATTCACGGATTCCCAACTTGTCGCCGAGCAAGTTGGTGGAGAGTATCGCGCGGACTCACCATGTCCAGATACCGACCGAGGTAAAAGCCCAAACTTCTAACTTTCCACGCTTCACTGGCCCGGTGCCTGTGTCCCAACGAGCGCGGACCAGCTCGCGAAATTGGCCTCGGGAGCCGACCCAGAGGAACATCCCGAGGTCGAAGAGCTGACACACCGATCGGTGGCCATCATGGAGATCGGGGACCCCGGAGTCCCGACCACCCCACCTACGTGGATTCAGGAGGTACTGAAGTACAAACGCGAGGACCTCGCCACGGATGAGGTCAAGGCACGGCTCACAACCCAGCGTGGTGGCATCGCAAATTGGCGACCGGCTCTACAAAAGGTCATTCTCCCACCCCCTACTACGATGCTTAGATCCCGATGAGGCGGAAGTGATTCTCACCGAGGTCCACGGCGGGATTTGTGGGGAGCACATGGGCGGCCGAACTCTGGCCTTCAAAATATCGCGCTGTGGCTATTATCGCCTACGCTGCACCGAGACACCAAGGCTTTCGTGCGGCGGTGCGACACTTGCCGCGCGCGCCCGCAGCTCCTCGCGGTCCCGCCGCCTCCATGGATTGCGCCCGCCCTTCGCCAATGGGGAATGGACCTCTTGGGGCCGTTTCCCCGCCCGGCCACGGAGACATATCATCGTGGGGATAGATTATTTCACCAAGTGGGTGGAAGCCGAGCCCTCGGCAACCATTACACGAACGGGTTGAACAGTCAGATGGAAGAACATCGTGACCCGATTCGTTCGCCAACGTTATCATCATCGATAACGGAACCCGCCACAAAGACTCGGTTCTCGGAGTTCTGTGCGACTTATCACATCCAGTTGTGGTTTAGCTCGGTGGCCCACCCCCAGACAATCGGGCTCGCTGTGGTGACCAAGCGAACTATCCTGGTTGGACTTAGGAATAGGACTTTGGAAGCCCGATCGAGCTAGGGTCGACGAGCTCCCGAACATCCTATGGTCTCGCGGACTACCCGAAAATGGCTTCGCGAGTCCCCACCTTGCATTCGGCGTGGAAGCAGTCTTACCAGCCGAGTTGATCATTCCAACATCCCGGGTGCAGAACTATGAGGAAGCCACCTCGGCCCAAGGAGTTCGGGCTGGACTAGACCTGTTGGAAGAACGCAGGGCCAACGCGCACGTAAAGATGCTGGGCGCATACAGAGTGTTGCCGGAGTTACAACAAGAGGGTGCGCCGACCCTCGGGATGGGTGACTTAGTCTCACGCAAGGCGGAAGTAAGCGACCCGCCACTCAAGGGGCAAGCTTGCACCTAAGTGGGAAGACCCCTACCGAGTAATCAAGGTAGTCCGACCGGGAACGTTCCGGCTCGCGACTATGACTGGGCAGCAGTTCCCGAGGACTTGGAACGTCCAGAACCTTAAGAAATATTTTGTCTAAGGACAAAACGGAAGTAAGTCAACACCAGACTCAGGCCATTAGAAAGAAGTCGGAGATTGTATTAAAGAAGGCAAATTTGTATTACCGAAAAGTTTGGATTACAAATTGAGCCCCTAGTGGGGAAAGAGGTATTACAAAAACAAGGGAAGACCCTCCAAAAAAGAAGAAAAAGAGGTCCTCAAGCCGCAGCTTCGGGAAGGTCATTGCCGAAGGAACCTCGCTGCATGTCGACCCCATGATCTTCGGGCATGAGACGAAGGGTTCTCTCGACCATCGAGCTCGGAGGACATGCTCGAACCGCCAGTGGAAACCTTGTACCCGCAGATCACGATACCCGCCGTCCGGCCCAGCCGAGGAGGAAGCCCTCCGACTTCTTATAAGCGCCGATCGCCTCCCGGTCCTTCTCCGCCGACTCTTCCGCCGCGGCAAGGGCTTCGGGCTCCCCAGCTCGGCCTCCCGAGGTCACCGGCGGCTAATCTCGGCCTCCTCCATCCGGAGGCGGTTCTCCAGCCTTCAACGTCCGGAGGAGCTTCGCAGTCCGCCTGCGCCGAGGCGGCCTCGAGCTCGGTGGTCGACGCGCAACTTCCGCGCCATGTCCGCGCTCTGTTTCTAGAAGAAGAACCGCCTCGGTCCCGCCCGCTGGCTTCGAGTCGGCGGCGCAACTCCAAGTTGCGCCGCCTGCACCATACCAAGCGACCGAGTCATGCACCGGCCGAGGAGGGCTGGTGTAGTGGAGATTCTGCACAAAGAGAAAGAAAGTCAAAGTAGTGAACAAATCGCCTAAGAAGATACACTCAAGACGGTGCTTACCCACAACACCGACTTGGCGGACTTGGCGATCGCCGCCCGAGGAGCGTGTATAGATCCCGAGCAATGTCGGGATGGAGCGCCCCCCGGAGGTAGCTGGCCGAGGGCTCTCCCCCAACCCACACCTTGTCCCCCCGGGAGACCATGCCACCGGGCCACGAGAGGGTCGCTCCGCGGCCCCAAAGGGACCTCCCCCATCATTCGGGAAAGGAACGGCTGATCCTTCCCCGACGCGTGACCCGACAGTCCTTCATGGCTGGAGGACGCTGCCCTTCCCGGCCGCCCCGGCCGACCAAAGACTCTCGGCAGGAGTGATGGCGCCCGGCCGCTCGGCCGCCCGGCCGCACAGCCGGCGCCTGTGTCCACCACGCCCTGGCCTTCGCCTCTTTCTTGGGACGCTCATCGCGGTGGTGGGAGCCACCTCGCCCGCTTAGAGACCGCCGAGAGCGCGGAGATGGTCCCCTGAGCACCCGAGTCGTGGAAGGACCGCAGTTCACCATCCCCGCAAAAAAACGGCAGATATGTCGTAAGATAGAGTATGGCAAAGAATCCAAAAAGAGGCGAGACAACGACGGCCTACTCCCGAGAGCGCGGACTTAGTCCGCCTCCTCGACCATCGCTCCGACATGTTGCGGATGGCTTTGCGAGGAAGGGAGGATTACCTCACCGCCGAGGTGAGCGCGCCTCGGCATTGAGTTTCGGGCAGCATTATCGATGGTTCTAGACGACCATCGAACCCTCAAACCCCTCTGGCATCGACAAAAAGAAGCGCCTCTTCCACCCTTTGTTATTGGTGGGGGCGCCGCATGGAACCTCGTGCGGCTGTGAAGTATCCCCGACCCTTGAAGAGGCGAAAGCAGTGAGAGGAAGAGGTTATGGTTGGGGCGATGTTGGCGTAATGGCATTCCCGTGAAAGCCACCAAATACCGCCAGGAGTTGGGAGTTATCCGGGAAGGCGAAATTCGCCACGGGAGATGCAGGATACGATGATTGGGTGCAGGGAAGGCGCAAGCCGGCCTCCAGGGCATCGGCGGTCAGGGCAAAGCCCTTGGGAACCGGGTCAAAAGCCCGCTGTCCCGCTTCAGCAGCCAGGAGGTTGAATTCCTCCGGGATGCCGTAGCGCCACCGGAGAATCCCCACCATACGTTCATCCAAGATGGAGTCTTGGTCGAGCGGCCACATTAAGGCCTCTAACGCACGCGCGCCTCGCATCTCGAGGAAGGGTTGGAAGCGGAGATGAAGGGAGAGCGGCGACGCTGGTTGTGACCGAGGGGAGGAGGAGGAAGAAGCAGAGGAAGAGGAAGTGGAAGGAAGACCCATCGCGCACTAACCTATAATGGAAGAAATCGGCCGAAGAAGTTAAAAGGCACCTGAGCCTAAGGAGAAAACTTGAAGGAAGACGACGGCAGACAAGGGTGAAAACTCACGATAAAGTGACAGAGAGTCGCGGAGCTCCCTATTTATAGAAAAGGGCCTCGACCTTTCGCCTCCCGAGGCGGCGACAAAGATGACACCGCCACATCGCCCAATGGCATCACATCGGCACACCGGCCATATTAATGAAGAGCCGACGTGTACACCCCGGGTAAGAAACTTACCCGCACGCCGCCTCGATTCCAAAGAACCGCACTATCGCGAGCCGCTTTTTGGCGCAATGGCGGTTCGGTTTTCTAGGTCTTGAGCAGCTGACCACCGTATTCTGGCCTTGGCGGCGGCTCGGCCACACACATCCCGAAGGCGATCCGGCGATTCTGGTCTTCTACGTCTGGAGCAGCAGCTCGACCATCGGTATTCGGGCCTTGGCGCGGCGCCACACACATCCCGAACGCAGCGGTTCGCGATTCCGTCTTCTAGGTCTTGAGCAGCAGCCGACCATCGTATTCTGGCCTTGGGCGCGCTCGGCCACACACATCCCGAATGGCGGTTCGGCGACTCTGGTCTTCTAGGTCTTGAGCAGCTCGACCATCGGTATTCGGGCTCGAGCGCGGCTCGGCCACATTTATCCCGAACGGCAGCCGCTATCATGGTCTTTCGTGTCGTGTGCGTGACTCGACCCTTGTACTAAAACGACGGCGAAGGTGGAGGACTGGCGCTGCCTCGACCCTCGACTTCGGATGTCCGCTGCAATGGGTATCGGGCGCCTCTCGACTTCTTCATCCCAAACGCAGCTTCGGCTATCATGGTCTTTCGTGTCGGTGCGTGACCTCGACTTGTACTAAAACGACGGGTCGAAGGTGGAGGACCGCGCCTCAACCCCGATTTCGGACGTCCGCTGGCAATGGGTATCGCGCTCTCGACTCTTCATCCCGAACGTAGTTCGGCTATCATGGTTTCTCGTGTCGTGCGTGACTCGACCCTTGTATCAAACGACGGTCGGTAAGGTGGAGGACTCGCACGCCTCAACCCTCGACTTCCGGACGTCCGCTGGCAATGGGTATCGCGCCTCGACCCCCTTATCCCGAACGGCAGTTCGGCTACTCTGGTTTCTTAGGCCCTGAGCGGCAGCTCGGCCACACACATCCCGAACGGCAGTTCGGCTACTCTGGTTTCTTAGGCCCTGAGCGGCAGCTCGGCCACACACATCCCGAACGGCAGTTCGGCTATCATGATTTTTCGCGTCGTGTGCGTGACCTCGACCCCTAGTACCCAACGACGGGTCGAATAGGGACTTGGACGCCGCCGCCTACCTCGACATTTGCTCACCCATTGGTTCAACGGGCCTAAGCGCGAGTCTCAACCCCGACACGGACGTCGGCTTGGCAACGGAAATCGCGCCTCTCGACTTCATTTATCCCGAACGGCAGTTCGCATACATGATCTTGAGCGGCTCGATCATCGGGCATCCTAGGCCTTGAGCGTGGCTCGGCACTATATCCCTAACGACGGTTCGTGACTATGGCTTTCGGGTCTTGAGGTTCCTCGACCCCATTTATCCTAACAGCGGTTCGGCACAGGATCTCGAGCTTCCTCGATCATCGGTTTTCCGGTCTTGAGCGCGCCGACTTCTATCTCGCAAAGCGGATTCGGTCAATTATGACACGACACGGTGGAACCGCCGCCCGAGATCTCGGGCCGGCAACTGTGTTCTTCCGAGCAACACCTCCAAATTGTCTCGCAGAGTGGCTTTTGAGGGGGTAGTGATAGGGATATTAAGTATGACGGGACACGTGTCTTGGTCGTACTCGGATGACGCCATCGCCTCCTCTGCGCTCCATAACACCCGCGATTTGACCGCCCGACGTCCGCTTCTCCTCAAGACGCCCCAACTACCCGCCTTGATTGACCACGGCACCGACCTGCGAGTCGAGCCCATACGCCACTGCACCGTGGGCATGCCCTCCGTCCGACCTATTTAAGCCGAACAGGTAAGACTGGAGGGGGGAGCTGGATCTTTTCTCTCTGAACCTTTTCCACACAAAAACCCTCCGAGAGGTGAGTAGACTCGGACACCCCCGCAATTCTCTCTGGGGAACTTCGGCCTACGGGCTAGCACTGACTTGGGCGTCGGAGGGGTCGGGCGGAGCATCCGACCCGCCCTGCTGCAGGTCACGTTCTCGACGTCCGGAGCGTGCTGCCACCTTTTGGAGGAGCCGGCCAGGAGACGGGAGCAGGAGCCATCGACGGGCCCGAACCGTACCGAGACGACCCCCCGGTTTCCGGATTCCGCGCCGTGCGCCCCGGGGTCACGGTAAAAAGTTGTTTCCCCTAACACGTACCGAGACGACCCCCCGGTTTCCGGATTCCGCGCCGTGCGCCCCGGGGTCACGGTAAAAAGTTGTTTCCCCTAACAACTACCGATTTCTTTTCTCTTGAGGCCATCGACTTTTTCATTAATTGTCTTCCTTCCAACGATCGAAGATGAACTCCATTGCAATACCTCTTCTTTTGACGGGCTCAGGAGATAATCCTTACCAGCAGTTCGCTTCTCTCTTTGGGTTGAATACAAATGAGAACTAGAGAAAGGATTTTTAAAGTGATTCGAACAACGTTTTCTCACTTTTTAAAGTATGTGTGCTTGTATGTTCAAGCTAGGAATAGAAGGGGTTTTTATAGGCTCTAATCTGATTCAAACTTAGAGCCAAAAACTTTCCCATCTTGGGTTTACCGGGTACTGGCTGTCACATGGCCATTACCCTCTCCCAACAAAACCGGCTTGCCGGGTGTGCAGCGCCAACGCTTATAAGGCTCAAGATCTCCCCTTTCTTTACCAATGTGGGACTAAATGCACCTTGCTTACCCACTCTTGGGGTGCACCCCCTCTTGGGATGCACGGCGTGATACCCCCTCCGGGGTGATCACCGTGACATTCTTGAGAATTCACCCTGCCTACCCTCTTTGGGCGCTTGGCGTGACATGACGGTACCATCGCCAGTTTGACTCTGACACTAGTAGTACCATCGCTTGACACACTAACATGGTCAGTATACTAGGCGGTACTACCGCCTAGTACAACATGGGGAGTTGGGCCTGGGCGGTGCCACTGCCAGACAGGGTCCAACACTTCTGGTTGGGCCTTAAACTCGGCACAAACCAATCCATTACCGGGCCCACTTGGCCCCTACTAGGGTTATAGGATTAATACTTAATCCTAACCCTAATTATATACTAACTACTGTTAGGGGAAACAACTTTTTGCCGTGGCCTCGGGGCCGTCGCAGCTGGGTTCGGGTCCGAATGCGCAAGGGTCGCCTCATCGATCTCCGGGCAGGAAGCCGACTTTGGGTCGGGAGAAGCTGATCATCCGCTCGGCCAGGGCTGATTCCTTCATCCGTGGCTGGCCACAGATGCCCCTGCTTCTGACGCAGTCGGGCCTCGGATGCTCGCCCCTCCGACGCCCAAGTCAGTGTCGGATGGGAGTGAATAGAGTGTTTCATAGAGAGAGAGAGGTAGAGAGAGAGATCCTTTGGCTGCCAAGGTCTCGAGGTCAATGCTGCACCTCTCCGCGATGGGAAGTCGGTTCTGTCATGCGACGATGGGGAGCTCGCATCGCCATGCGGTGAGGGAGCTGGCTCGCCATGCAGCAATGGGAGCTCAGTGCCGCCATACTGAGGAGCTCCGCTGCCATGCAGCGAGGGGAGCTCTGGTGCTGCCATGCAGCGAGGGGAGCTCTGGTGCTGCCATGCAGCGAGGGGGTTCAGCTGCTGCCATGCAGCGTGGGAGCTATGGTGCTGCCATGCAGCGTGGGAGCTCAGCTGCTGCCATGCAGCGTGGGGAGCTCTGGTGCTGCCATGCAGCGAGGGAGAAGGTGGCTAAGAGAGTCTTCTTCCCCTCCTCCTTCTTCTCTCCCTACTTCTTCTTCTCCTCCTTCTCCTGAGTGCTGGTTCATTCCCCACCCTTCGTCCCCCCTACCTGTCTTACCCATTTGGCCTAAATAGGTCGGATGGCATGCTTCCGGTCACGTCTGTGGGTGGCGTACGGACCTGACCCCGCAGGTCGGTGCCGTGGTCAACTTGGCGAGTAGTTGGGGTGATGCAGAAACGACGTCGGGCGATCAAATCGTAGGAGCGCAGGAGGGGTGATGACGTCATCCGGGTGTACGACCAGGACCAGGTGTCACGTCATATTTAATATCCCAAACACCCCCCCTCAAAAAGCCACTCCTGCGGGACGGTCTTTGAGGGTTGGGGGGTGGTGCTCGGAAAAACCTGGTTGCCGACTGAGATCCCGGGCGGAGGTTCTGCCGCGTTGTGACATAATTGGTGGAATCCCTGTGCAGAATAAGGGGTCGAGCTGTCGCTCAAGACCCGGAAAACCGATGATCGAGGAAGCTCGAGATCCTGTAACCGAACCGCCGTTCGGGATAAAGGGGGTCGAGGAACCTCAAGACCCAGAAAACCATAGTCACCGAACCGTCGTTCGGGATATAGGGCCGAGCCACCGCTCAAGGCCTAGGAAGCCGATGATCGAGCCGTCGCTCAAGACCAAGTAACCGTACCGTTGTTCGGGATAAAGGGTCGAGGAGACGCCGATTCCGCTAAGCCGACGCCCGGTAACTGTGGGTTGAGACTCGCGCAGGCCCGTTGAACCAATGGGTGAGCAGCCGAGGTAAGGGCGGCGACGCCCAAGTCCTCGCACACCCGCCGTCGTTGGGTACTAGGGTCGAGGTCACGCACACGACCTGAAAAACCATGATACGAACCGCCGCTCGGATGTGTGTGGCCGAGCCGCCGCCAAGGCTGTTGAACGAATAGCCGAACCGCCGCTCGGGATAAAGGGGTCGAGGAGACGCCGCCTCGCTGCGGACGTCCGGAAGTCGAGGTTGAGGCGCGCCAGCCCTCCTCGCCATCACCCGTCATTTTGGTACAAGGGGTCGAGGTCACGCACTCGACCTGAGAAACCATGATAGCCGAACTGCCGTTCGGGATGTGTGTGTGGCCGAGCCGCCAAGGCTCGTTGACAGAATAGCGAACCGTCGTCGGGATAAAGGGGGTCGAGGAGACGCCGGTTCCTCGCTGCGGACGTCCGGAAGTCGGGTTGAGGCGCCGCCCTCCTCGCCATCACCCGCCGCTTTGGTACAAGGGGTCGAGGTCACGCACACGCACCGAGAAACCATGATAGCCGAATCGCCGCTCGGGATGAAGGGGTCGAGGAGACGCCGATTCCCATTGCCAAGCGACGTCGGTCGTGGGTTGAGGCGCCAGCCCTCGCCATCACCCGCCGCTTTTGGTACAAGGGGTCGAGGTCACGCACACGACCTGAGAGACCATGATAGCCGAACTGCCGTTCGGGATAAATGTGGTCGAGCCGCCGCTCAAGGCCCAGAATACCAGTGGTCGAGCTGCTGCTCAAGACCTAGAAGACCAGAATCGCCGAACCGCCGTTCGGGATGTGTGTGGCCGAGCCGCCGCTCAAGGCCCAGAATACCAGTATAGCCGAACCGCCGTTCGGGACGTGTGTGGCCGAGCCGCCGCTCAAGGCCTTGGAGACCTGTGAGCTTCACAGATCTGGTAGCATATAGAAGACCAGATTCAGCTCCGTTGCTGCAGAATTCTTTGCGATACACCGCACAGCCCCTGTTGCAGCAATGGCTTATGTATGAGGGAGGTCAGCTCGTGGGGAGCTTCTCCAATGAGCGCACTGCGGCGACCATTGCGATGTTTACCCTTGAGGTTGCAGCTCGAGAGGTCCATGGAGATTAAGTTGCATGGCCTGCTCAACTTAGTGAGGAGTACGTAAGATATTGCAAAGGAGTAACAATAATCGGAGCATCGCTCCTGTTGGCCAAGCAGCATGGCTCGGGTAGTTTTTGGTCGCACCGCGGTGCAGCTATAATACATGCGTGAAGTGCCGAACGCGGTGGCCGAGCAGGCGAGCTGCAAACCACGCAGCAAAGGATTGCCGAGCGTCGCAGCTCGGGCATTAGCTGGCCGGGCGTCGCAGCTCGGGCGTTGGCAGAGCAGCTGCTTGTTGCAGCGATAAACCACGCAGCAGTGGTTGAGCATGGGTGGCCGAGCACTGCAGCTCGGGCTTGAGTAGCCGCTGGTGCGGCGAACCACGCAGGCGTCGAACGCGGGTGCCGAGCACCGTGGCTTGGGCTCGGCCGCCGAGCACCGCTTGGTAATCGCTAACCATGCAGAAGGGTCGACATGGTGGCCGAGCAACGTAGCTCGGGATTCCGCTGCCGAGCAGCGCCGGGCTCGATTTGGCCGAAGCCGCTGCGTGAGGCAGCGACGCAGCAGAAGCGTTGCCGAGCATCGCAGCTCGCATTCACGCCGAGCAGCCGCTGGTGCTGCAAACCACGCAGCGAAATGCGAACGTGGGTGCCGAGCATCAGAGTTTCGGGCCGCCGAAAGCAAAGACACTCGACTTCGTTTTGGTCGGCGGCCGCGTGAGGCAGCGACGCAGCGAAGCGCGAGCATCGCAGCTCGGGCATTCCGTTCGCGGCAGCTGGTGTACGCAAACCACGCGAAATGTCGAACGTGGGTGCCGAGCATCGTAGCTCGGGCCGCCGAGCAGCACACTCGGACTCGATTTTGGCCGAAGCGGCTGCGTGAGGCAGCGACGCAGCGAAGCGTTGCCGAGCATCGCAGCTCGGGCCGCCGAGCAGCCTGGTGTACTGCAAACCACGCAAATAAATGTCGAACGCGGGTGCCGAGCACCGAAGCTGGCCGGCCGCCGAGCAGCACACTCGGGCTCGATTTTGGCAGCGCATGAGGCAGACGCAAAGACGCAGCGAGGATTGCCGAGCGCCGCAGCCAAAGCTGTTGTCGAGCTGGTGCAGCTGCAAACCACGCAGCGAAATGCCGAACGTGGTGCCGAGCATGAGCTCGGGCCCCGGCTGCCGAGCAGCACACTCGGGCTCAAATTTGGCCGAGGGGCTCCGTGAGGCAGCGACGCAGCATAGCGTTGCTGAGCATCGCAGCTTGGGCATTTTGCCGAGCAGTGCTGGTGTGCAAACCACGCAATGAAGGTCGACATGGTGGCCGAATCGAGCTCGATTCCGCTGCCGAGGAGGCGCCGGGCTCAGATTTGGCCGAGCTGCGTGAGGCAGCGACGCAGCGATGTTGCCGAGCATCGCAGCTCGGGCATTCGGCTGCGAGCACTGGTACCGCAAACCACGCAAATAAATGCCGAACGTGGGTGCCGAGCATCGTAGCTCGGGCCGCCGAGCAGACACTCGGACTTCGCTTTTGGCCGAGCGGCCTGCGTGAGGCGACGCAGCGAAGCGTTGCCGAGCATCGCATCTCGGGCATTCACCGCCGAGCAACGGTGCGTAACAAACCACGCGAAAATGCAACGTGGGTGCCGAGCACCGTAGCTCAAGCCACCGCCGAGCACACTCGGGCTCGATTTTGGCGAGCGGCTGCATGAGGCAGCCGACGCAAAGACGCAGTAGGATTGCCGAGCGTCGCAGCCAAAGCTGGCCGAGCAGCTGGTGTACTGCAAACCACGCAAATAAATGTCAACGTGGTGCCGAGCACCGTAGCTCGGCCTCGGCCGCCGAAAGCAGCACACTCGGCTCAAATTTGGCCGAGGGGTCGCGTGAGGCAGCGACGCAAAGACGCAATGAGGATTGCCGAGCGCCGCAGCCAAAGCTTGCCGGCGGCGCTGGTGTACTGCAAACCACGCAGCGAAATGCGAACGTGGTGCCGAGCATCAGAAGCTCGGGCTTCGCCGAGCAAAGACACTCGCTCAAATTTGGCCGAGGCTGCGTGAGGCGGCCGACAGCAGCGAGGATGGCCGAGCATCGCAGCTCAGCCGCCGAGCAGCTTGCAAACCACGCAAATGCGAACGTGGGTGCCGAGCATCGTAGCTCGCCGCTGTGCCGCGAAAGAAGACACTCGCTCATTTTGGCGGCGCATGAGGCAGCGATGAACCATGCAGCGAAGCGCTGAACATGGTTGCCGAGCACTGTAGCTCAGGCTTTGGAGATTAGATGGGGCTGACCTTGCGACAACGAGCCCTCTTTCTAGCGCCAACTGCTTAGGGGAAACAACTTTTTGCCGTGGCCTCGGCCGCCGCACTGGGTTCGGTCCGAATGCGCAAGGTCGCCTCATCGATCTCCGGGCAGAAGCCGACGTGGGAGAAGCCGATCATCCGCTCGGCGGGCTGATTCCTTCATCTCGGTGGCCAGCTGCCAGATGCCCTCGGTTCACGTCGGGTCGGATGATGCTCGCTCACCCTCCGACGCCAAGTCGGTTTCGGATGGGAGTGAATAGAGTGTTTCAGAGAGAGAGAGGTAGAGAGAGAGATCCTTTGGCCGCCAAGGTCTCGAGGTCAATGCCGCACCTCTCCGCGATGGGAAGTCTGTCATGCGACGATGGGGAGCTCGTGCACGCCATGCAGTGAGGGAGCTCGGCCGCCATGCGCAATGGGAGCTCAGTGCCATGCGGCCGAGGAGCCTGGCCGCCATGCGCGAGGGGAGCTCTGGTGCTGCCATGCAGCGAGGGGGTTCAGCTGCTGCCATGCAGCGTGGGAGCTATGGTGCTGCCATGCAGCGTGGGAGCTCAGCTGCTATGCAGCGTGGGAGCTCAGCTGCTGCCATGCAGCGTGGGGAGCTCTGGTGCTGCCATGCAGCGAGGGAGAAGGTGGCTAAGAGAGTCTTCTTCCCCTCCTCCTCCTTCTCTCCCTACTTCTTCTTCTCCTCCTTCTCCTGAGTGCTGGTTCATTCCCCACCCTTCGTCCCCCCTACCTGTCTTACCCATTTGGCCTAAATAGGTCGGATGGCATGCTTCCGGTCACGTCTGTGGGTGGCGTACGGACCTGACCCCGCAGGTCGGTGCCGTGGTCAACTTGGCGAGTAGTTGGGGTGATGCAGAAACGACGTCGGGCGATCAAATCGTAGGAGCGCAGGAGGGGCGATGACGTCATCCGGGTGTACGACCAGGACCAGGTGTCACGTCATATTTAATATCCCAAACAACTACGAAATTAAAAATATTTTCTAAGCTAATATAAAGTTCGGCATATCAAGTTTTCCTCTAGCGAGCTTCCCATGAACTTCCGGTGGTCTTCCGATGAACTCTCAGACACCATTCTGTGAACTCCCGACAAGCTCTTGGACTTCTCGATTGATCTTGGCGAGTTCCGATGAGCTTCTTCGGTAAGCTCCGATCTTTCTCGGTGAGCTTCGTGAACTTTCGACGAATCTTCCGACGAACTTCTGAAAACCTTTCGACAAGCTCCCTACTCATTCTCGGCCAGTTTCGACAGCACTCCTGATGAATCTTCAAATTTTCGTCAAACTCTCGAACTCCCAACGATTCCATCGTACTTGACTCCAACACTTTGTTTCACTTTATATCTTCATCGTTATCGTAATTAATCCTGTACACTAAGTAAACCTTAGCTCTACTTCAATCTAGTCAGTTACACGAATCAACCTCTTGTTGCCCGACACATCATTGGTCGACACTTCGTTCATTTCTTCGGCGCACCGTCTTCTCTTACGGCCTGTTGCCCATTCGACGGTTGACCTTCGCAACCTTGATGTCTTTGGCGCAACACCACTTTTTTTGACCCGATGCTCAATGTCCGAAGCCTTCTACCGATTGTCGATCGGACCTCCTACTCGACGTCCAATATATTGACGTAATCTCTTCCGACACAACGCTGATTCATCCTGTGTCAATTATCTAATCCTGATCGATAATAGACCTGCGTCACTCAAAACATAGTTAGACAACAAAACATAATCAATTCGTTTCATCGTTAAGAAACACACATGCAAACGTAAAAAGTAAGATCCTCGGATCAAAACACTATGATTCTAATGCTGTAAAAATTGTTATTGGTTACTTGTTGATATCAAGATCAAGAATACACTGTAGATGCCATCCTTCCACCATCACTTGTGAAAGCAAGGATCAGTAACTACAAAGAGAGAACCAGGCACTACTACGATTCTGGACTCTCTTCTTCCTATGTGAACTCTCCGGTGTGTGTCAATGCCATCAGCGACTTGCTTCGGTGATCTCAGCATGGGGCCTTGGATCGGGTATCGGGCTGCCGATCTCTGGCGACGGGCTTCCTCCGTCAAATGTGTGATCGGAGATGGTTGTTTGGCGATCTGCGTCGTTAGAGTAAGGCGAAGCACTGGGACTCGCGTCTCTCGTGGCTGGCCCGACCTGCTTGGGCTCAGGCCTCCTCCTGGTTCCATGGGAGGAGCTGTTCCTGGCAACGAAGAGCCGGGCGATGGAGACAAGCCTCCGGCTGAAGGACTTCTCCGCCGCGATGTCTTTGAAGGTGCGCCGGTTACGGTAGGCGGAGCGCGACAAGAAGACGATGCAGCACAGCATGGACACGGCTCCGGTGATGAGGAAAAGCCCCCAGAAGCTCTTGAAGTCGAGCCGGTCGGTGTCGGAGGAGAGCGTGCTGCCTTGGTTTGGGCAGCTCGTCTGGTCACCGAACCATCGTCTCTCGATCTCGGTCATCTCATCGCCCTCTGTTATGTTCAGGATCGCCCTCGACAGGTCCGACGCTAGTGGCGACCCTTTGGGGAAGACCTGAGGAAGCATCACAGAACACACATGTAAGAGAGAGAGAGAGAGAGAGAGAGAGAGAGAGAGAGAGAGAGAGAGAGAGAGAGAAGACCTGAGGAAGCATCACAGAACACACATGTAAGAGAGAGAGAGAGAGAGAGAGAGAGAGAGAGAGAGAGAGAGAGAGAGAGAGAGAGAGAGAGAGAGAGAGAGCCTCACAAATCCGAAGCCACCGGTCTTGTAGGTTTGGCCTGCCATGGTGTAGTTGTCACAGTAGTCCTTCAGAAACACCCGGAGATAAGGGATCTCGTCGATGATGGCGGCCACGCTGCCGTTGGACAACGCTTCCTGGTACTGCTGGGGTGACCGATATGGCTTCAGCTTCGACTCCTGGAAGCCCAGCTTCAGCAGCAGTCCCTTGGTGAAGGAGTTCTTGAGGTATCCCACGTGCTGCCCACTGTGCTTGAGCTCCTCGAAGTCGCCGACGGTGGGTCTAAATTGTTGCACCGTGAGCATGGAGGTCAAGCTCGCAATGTAGCTGGATTGCAGTATCAGCACCACAAACACCCAAACGATCACCACCACCCTCGACAGATTGCTCATCAACGTCTCCCCTGCATGAGATCCATGAAACCATTAGTCTGAGAAGGTTCCAAGAGGGAACGAAAGAATGGGCGGTTACTCACTGTGAGCGAAGACGAGGGTCGAGAAGGAGAAGTAGAAGACGGTGCCCAACTGCTGGCCTGGCGTCCCCTGGAACTCTTCGTTCCGCCTGTGCTCCAGAGTCCACACGACGGCGCCGGTGAAGACGAAGAAGGCGGCGCTCACCAGCCAGAGATCCGTTGTGAGGGGCTTGAGGAAGATCCACGCGTTCTTGCTGTGCTGGTCTCTGAGAGGAACCATCATGGAGACGCCGGAGACGGTGTAGGGCAGCGTGAATTCGACGAACATGGACCGGTTGGCGGTGATGGTGACGTCCCCGACCACGGCGTCATATTTCTGACATCAACAAAGGACGCGGATGACTCACTCGGATCACGACGCACAAGCTGTCAACAGCTGCTGCTGTCGTCACGGATGAAGTCATCCGCGCTGAATTCTTGGAATTATGTTATGCAGGACACACCACGCATGATCTAATAACAATATGGGAAGCACTTCCACATCACTAGTTCCACCTGCCCACTTTACTTTTACTCTCTCTCTCTCTCTCTCTCTCTCTCTCTCTCTCTCTCTATATATATATATAGTTATATATATATAGTTATTTAGAGAGATAAAGATGGAGATAGACATATGAAAGAGACAGAGAGAGGGTTTTGTTCTTATCATCAGGGATCACAGTTTGCAACGTGGAAAGCTTTAACTGGTCTTCCTCAGAAGTTTTTTTTTTTTTTTTTTTGTCTTTGGTCTGAAAAAGAAAGTCTTGCTGTATTGTTCTTACAACACCCACCAATTACTGTATTATACTCTTAGAATAAAATTTGCGGCATGGATGTTAATGTGACTCAAATGCGTACACGCGACCCAGGGAATGTAGTGATTGGGTATCTAAAACGAATTGGTCTGCCAACCAGTTCACGAGTGAAATGGTCAAACAGAATAAATCTGTGGATACTCTGGAAATGACTTCCTCCAGTGAGAATGGACCACCCAAGAAAGGTTGACCTAAGCAGGTGGTAACTAGAGCAGCAAACAACTCAAATGATGCCTCTTACGCATTACCCTTCCACTTACACCGCTCCGCTAACTTTACCAAAACTGTCCGCCTAAAACATCACAACTTAATTGATGATGCTTCTCCGTGTAATCTGATTGCCATCTACATCACACAACAAGTAGTGCTCGAGAAGCTAACGAAGGAAAAGAAATAAAATGAAATGGATTCTTATGATCCACATAAAATGGACATCATTTGTCATTTGTGGTGGACCATAATAGACTATGGTTGATTCAACAAAATTTTCATATATATATATATATATATATATATATATATATATATATATATATATATATATATATATATATATATATATATATATTCCATGGGACCTGGCAGTATGCAAGACCGATCAAGGACGATGGCGCATCTGCACCACCCATCAGGCCCTTGTGCGGCTCTCGAAGCATCAAGAAAGAACACAGTCGTGATGCCCGATACTGCCGCCCCGACATGGACCTCTGATAGGAGTGGGGAAGGTGGAGGTATCCCGTATTGGATCGTGACTGCGTGATCCAGAGCGTCGGTCACGAGCGACCCATGGGGGTCTTTCTTTCACAGTAGTAGAATCTCCGCAGAAATCGAAGAAGAAAGGAGACGAAGAGCAGGGATCATGGAACTGACCTTGTAGTAGACCTGCTTCACCAGCGCGTTGTAGTCGCCGCCGCTGGTTCCGTTGTCGTTACGGTAGGACTCGTACTCGAACAGCAGCGCGTACGGCAGCTGCCGCACCGCCGCCTCGAAAACGTCGATCACGAATCCGCTGGCCACCGTCACGTTCGTCGCCGGATCGCGCTCCACGTTCAGGAAGGACTGGAATCCTGGCTCCACCGGCCCCGGCACTGCGATCCGCAGTTTCCTCCCGCTCGTCGGCGTCGCCCACCCCTTCGGCACCGCCGTTGAGTACCCCGGCCATATTACCGGCAGCAGCCCCTCCCTCGTCGCCGAGTACGGGCTCGGGCTGTTGCTATTCGGCTCCTGGGTCAGCCCGTGCGTAGCCGTCCAGAACCCGATCTTCCTCGCCGTCTCCCCGTTCACGTTCATGATCTGGTAAGCCGTCACGTTCAGCTCTCCGTTATCGAGACGAAATCTCCCTCCGAGCCCCTGGAACTCCGTTTGCTTGATGCAGTCCAGAAGCTTGGGGCCGGTCCTCGACACACCCAGCTTAGAGAAGTCCGTGGCTCCGCTGTTCTCGGGCATATCGAAGTCGGGGCCGACGACCGAGCCGAGAAGCTCGGCGGCGGCGGCCATGGCCCAGACCGCATCGTAGGCCCATATGCCGAAGTTGCTGAGCTCGGTGATGTCGGAATCAGCATTCTCCTTCAAGAACTCCCTCCTCCAGCTCCTCTTGAAATCTCGGAGCCGACGGGACCAGGGGATATACGGCTTCACCCCCAGTACGCCTTGCATGGTGTCGGTGACCAGAGTAGGAGGGTCGATCGAGCCGAGGAGACTGGTAAGCCCCTCGGTGAGGATCCAAACGAAGCCGTCGCTCATCATCTCGGCGCTCCTGATGAGAGGGAAGAGGCGGATTGCCAGCGGGGAGGTAACGTGCACCACGAAGACGCGCGTCTGAAGCGTCTTCAGGCGGTAGAGCTCGGCGGAAATGTGGTCGTCGGTGGCAGAGGGGGAAAGGGCGCAGCGGTAGGGGACGGAGGCGCCGACCTCGTCAAAGGCATCAACGAGGAAGGGGACCAGGGCGGTGCCGTAGTCCGAATCCTCGTAGACGGCGACGACGCGGCGCCAGTCGAAGGCCTGGACGATGGCGGCGATGGCTCGGACCTGGGCGGCGTCACTGGGGACGGCGCGGACGAAGTAGGGGCTGCGCGCGGGGGACACCGCGGGGCTGGTGGCGGAAAAAGAAACGACGGGGATGCTGGCCTTGGCACCGAGATCGGCGACGAAGGGCGCCTCCACAGAGGTCTGCGGGCCGAGTATGGCGTGCACCTCGTCGGCGTTCAGCAACACCAGCGCTGCATCCAGTCAATCGCGATCAGTCAGTCAACGGTCAATATTCGGCCGGAACAAGTCATATAGTCAAAGACTTGGGGGCCAAGGAAGGAAGACGTGAAGGGGAGGTCCGGGTACCAGCGGCGGCGGCGTTCACGACGTCGCGGGAGGAGTCACGGGGAAGGAGGACGATGCGGTTGGTGGAGTTTGGGTGGTGGGCGTAGAAGTCGTCGGCGGCCATCCGGGCGACCGTCCTGCAGACCTTCCCGTTATCGGAGCTCATGTCGAGAATGAGGCCGACCTTGAACGTCGCAGCCACCGCGGGAGTCGAAGGCGCATGGAGAGGAGGCGGAGGAGAGGCGGAAAGGGTGGAGGGGATAAGGATCGGGAGCAAGAAGAGGGAGCAGAGGAAGGGAGTGAACCAACGGAGAGCCAGGACCCTCATCGGGGAACGGGAGAAGAGGAGGCAAGGAAAAAGGATGGAAGTGTAGGCGACGAGGACGTGAGTGAGAGGAAGAAGAGATATACCCATATTGTACATGGGGCCACGTCCGCCCAGGCACAATTAGGTCAGCAAGGGAGGCAGTGGATGGGGATTTCTTTACTCATTTCAGCGGTATAACCTACTCCTCGCGCATAATAATCGAAAGCGGAAGTTTCACGGGCGACGTGGCCCTTCGCAGGCTCGTATTTAATATTCATGTTGACTTGTGCCCGAGTCCATCATAGACCAGGAGCTACAGAGAAGACAACTTCTGGTCCAGGTCATTCATTCACCGTGGTTGGTGGTTTGTGGTTGACCCTCATAAAAGCGGTCAATATTCGGTTTGGAGGGAGTGCAGATTCAACCCTCATGCTCAGCTTCAAGTTAGCTACCCGAATAAATTTAGGCCAATATGAACTCCCAAAGATGTCGGATTTGAGAATAAAATCCCTTCCGCACCACTCGTTTAACAACGTGGGAAGTTCATATCGATGGTGGATGAGAGGGGATGATCCAGGTGAAATTATCTTGCGACTAACGTCCGTAGAAACTATAGAAATTATATAAATATTACTATAATATTAAAACATCTGATTACGAAAAATATTTCATGCAATCAAATTTGTCCATGAAGCATCATTAACCTTCAACGTGATCGAATTCGATAATAATAGGTCCTTTGTCTCCGGAAAAATTATAGATTACTCTTTATAGTTAACTATGATTAGCATCTTACCCACCACTAGTGATGTGGTCAAATCGTACGTTGAATATGACATTATGTTCCGACCCCCTTCACACGCTGAAACACAATGAGATAGATGATATAAGAGATTTAATATCCTCACCCACATCATCTTTAGTCCAACGTCCATTCTCAACATGTTGGGCGAGTGACCTACGTGATCAGATACTATGATACTACCCATAACACTCGATGGTTTAAGTGACTCTTCACGTCCAATCCTACGAAATCGTTTCTATGGATTTAACTCCTCATTTAATCGTGACAAATACTGACATATCTCAGATATGTTAATTCTAGGGACTCTCTTTTGAATCTTCTACGAGGTCCGTAATTTCGTATCCAGAGTTTTGATATTTCTTTGGTACGATATGATATACCAAATGGTACGTTTTGATATACCGTTCGATATACGACGTCGCATCATTCGACGATGGTAGTAGCAGTTCAATTGCAAATAGGCTGGATGGGGTGGAAGGCCAACACTAATTTTACCCCAACCTTACATTGGATCTGTCTCAATCCTAAGGCAACATAACATAATAAACACCTCATATTTGTCATGCTGGATCAAGTTGCATGAATAATTTGGTTGAACAAGAATAAGATGAGAGACTCATATTAGTATTTTAATCATTTGTGTCATACCATCCTAAATCTGCATGATATTTATATCTAAACCTACCTAAAATCTATCATGAATTTGCATCTGCCATGTATTCATCCATATTTATATCCATCTAAAGAAGAAATTTCACCTCAGATGCAAAAGAGACAGAAGACACAAGTAGAACAGGAGAGAATGAAACATAAATGACTTATCTCATATAGCTCCTTTGTTGGGTGACTAGGGCATGGATTCATCCACTGCAGTGTACTGCTTGTTCCTCTGGTGAGCCCATGATAGATGATGGTACAGCTAAAGAGCTGCTGAGATGAGATCTCAATCATTGAAAGCCCTGGATTGAGAAACAGAGTTCATCAAGGAAAGATTAGTTTATTTTTTGTCAGGATTTGGCTGATGTTCTGCTGCTACATCTTACTTTCTTACTGAAACAATAAGCTCAAGACACTAATTCTTGATACTAATGGAATGCAGACAGACTTCTAATTTGTAACATAAAACCTGTCATAAGCTATATCTCTCATTCTAATTTGTAATATAAAACCTGTCAAAAGCTATGTGTCACTTGCTGTCATTTTAAGAGAGCATTCAAGCAAGTGCAAGATAGATTAAAAACACAAGTAAATATGATATAGCTTATGAAGATATGTTGTGTCAACCATGCAAGGACACCTTTGTGAAGTCAATTCAACCAGCATACTCTGGAACAGAGAATTTTTAGATGAGCATGTCATGCAAAGCCTCATGGCAAGACACAAACAGCAGAATCAACATGAACCAGCATTAGCTGGACAACCCCCAATATTAATTCTTTCAGAACAACTTGATATCATGGCTTAATACGGTGGCCGAGATTTGCGGATGACAGACGAGAAAACTAGCAGAATTGTGCATTAGCAACAAACCCTAAGGTTATCCTTTGCATTGCTCAACCACAATCCTTATCTACTACAAAAGATACACTAATGCTGCTCACCTTCTCCCGTCAAACAATCGAACAAAATGGTCGTTGAGGATAACAACGTAAAAGAAACTTTAATTTGATCCCACTATCAATCACCAAACTTCCTCTTCAAGAACTTTCCTCAAAGGAAGCAGAGCGATTTTACCTCATAACCACTTATCAGAGATCTTTGCGCCTCAGAACCAAAAGACAAAGATCAAAGTGACCGCAAGGACTCATCAAGAAGATTTCAAGAATGCTGCGAAATCATAGAATACGGCGCCTTCAATCATCCACGACGCTTTCCCGATGGATTGCGACAGCGTGGAGGCGTTTACCTCATCGGCGGCGGCGGTTGTGTTGGAGCTGCCGGGGACATTATCGGCCGTTGCCTTCGTCGGCGACGGCAAAGAACCCTAGCTACAACATCCCTCGGTAGAAAGAAGGCGTCGCCCGTGACAAAGTCCGGCAGTTGCTAATTTATAGGCTGCCAATACAGCGTCACGTACTCCGCGGAGCAATCTAAGCAATAATACTACTCTCTTGTTATCCTGTCGGCCATTTAGGCCCAACGCAGTGTTCAATTAGCCCAATTCTTTTTGGGCCCAAATTGACCCGTACATATAATAATTATATATATATATATATATTTATTTATCTCGGTCTGTGAGATGTGCTTTCAATACAGAGGTGCAGGAGTTTAGTGCACTTGATCGATCTAAAGATGGAGGAGATGTATGTATCCAAGTTTTGCTTTCAACTGGTGTGCATAGTATATCCTGTCTTAGGTGCAACATGAACTCCAAAGACAGAAAAGAAGAAAGACATCAGAAGAATCAAGCTGATGAACTGATGAAGTTGAATGCAAGCCGAGGAAGAAGATTATTACAGTATCATTGACAACTTTACACCGAGTGTTCTTAGACATGTCGAAGCACATGCGCTCAGGTCTAAATTCTCAACAACTTCATTTAATTGCCTTCACCGAAGCCCATTCTCTTGCCACATGAACTCGGAATGGAGAGCTGAGGCTGAATCCCAAGACACCATTGCTGTTTGATCCATGAAACCTTCAGTAGGCCACCAATTTGTACTCTCCGTTTCACCATATATTTCTCTGTAACAGTCTAAATCAGCAAGCTGATGCTCTTCATGCCCTGCAACGGAGGAGTTCTTGCAGTAGAGCAGGTCATGGAGGTCAGCTCGAACGCCTGCAGTTGCAGAATCCAAGTTGGAGCTCGAAGTTTCCATGCTGAGAGTGCCTCCGCTCGAGGGTGAGCGAAACCCTAAGGGTAAGCGGTCCGTTTCTTGTATGTTTGTACTCATCAGATTCGATACATCAGGTTTCAGCGGTGACCCATCAGAAGCTTGTTGAACAAGGGTTGTAGCAGTAGCGTCTGCGGTTTGGCTTTGGAAGATCTTATCTCCTAGTGGATGATAGTACTTGGGCCAGAGTTCAGGGTGGTCGTAGAAGGAGAAGGGATTGTGGAGGCCTTGGAGCTGCATGTGGAGTTGCATTCTCTCGAGGGCTGATGCGCTTAGGGTTTGGGAAGCTGCTTCGTGCTTCAGCCTATCAGCTGCGTCGCCAGGAACTTGGTTAAGGTGGAGGCTTCGCGATCGATTCGGTTCTCTTTGCTTGCCGAGTAGTTTCTTCTTCAGCCTTGTGTTCCAGTAATTCTTGATATCATTATCTGTTCTTCCCGGCAGCTGGGCTGCAATTATTGACCACCTAATGCATGAAAGTGGAGAGAGAGAGAGAGAGAGAGAGAGAGAGAGAGAGAGAGATTGGGGGAGAGAAGGCGGGGTTGGAGTTGTATGATTTACCTGCTCCCTATACTTATGTAGAGCCGGCAGATAGTTAGATCTTCCTCTTCTGTAAAGCCACCATGCTTGATGTTTGGTCTCAGATAATTTAGCCATCTCAGCCTGCAGCTTTTGCCACACCTCTTCAATCCTTCAAGCAATCATCAAAATTCACACATGTAATTACTAGTTGGATGGACTGACAAAAAAAGAAGGGTTTCAGCTAGGTTTCTTGTCATGATTCTCTATCACATCACCTCAAAATTAGCGCAGAGAAAGGAAAGAACAAGAATTTAGAGCATAGCTACGATTAGACTTCCTCTATGTATTCTTAACTGTGGTTTCTTGGATGAAAGTTACGCTTCAAGATGAACACACCTTAAATAGGAAGCAAAGCCCATGGCAACTTTCCCTTCTCACCCTCTTTCATCATCCCTGATCTCAACAGTTTGTTCACAAGTTTGTTCTTTCTAAGAATCTAAGGTGAGCTATCTTCTGCTCCACACGGATCGATCTATGTATCTACTAATGCTACTTTTTTTTTTTTCCTTAGAGAAGAAGATTTTTCGAAAGAAAAAGCCAAGAGAATAAGGGCTTGGGTATTACTTACCAATCTTATGAGGCAGTGCAATCCAATTGTTACCAGTTCCGTGCTCTTCGATGTAAGCCTTGAGCTTTGCGTCCTCCTCAGGAGACCATGGTCCCTTCTTCACGTTTGTCTTGTCACAGCACGGAGCTCTTCCCATCTCTCTCTCTCTCTCTCTCTCTCTCTCTCTCTCTCTCTCTCTCTCTCTCTCTCTCTCTCTCTCTCTCTCTCTCTCTCTCTCTCTCTATTTAGCAACCCAAAGAGAACCTTGACGTCTCAGCCTCGAGTGAAGAACAACCAAAGAAGGTGAGGCCAAGCTTTATAGAAAGAAACCCAGAGAGAAAGAAGGATGATGTGATGTGATGCTTACCACCGGGTCGGACAATGCTGCTGGTGTGCACCTAGGGTTTATTGCAAGCATCACAAATTAATATGTTTGAAGTTGCAGATCTCATGGGATCGACAAAGTCCACCCTGCCTTGGTCTGCTTTCCAGTAGGACTACAAACAATTATAACAAGTACATACGATTATACCTAATGTCATATCACAACTTAACCTACAAAAGCCATGAATACAATATCTCATGTGGTTGCTGCTGTACTGTATTTCCCAGTAGGTTTACCTCTTAAATCTGATGCTTACAAGCCATTAATTTGTGATACGAAAGCCTCTTTGAAATAATCTTAGTTTGATTAGTTTGGTGCCATAGAATTGTCAAAAGGATTAAAACCTTGGGGAAAATATAGTGACACACAAGACAATGGCATCATCACCACTCATTCTAAGCTCAAACTTTTACATGTGTCACATAAGACAACCGATCACTAATTGTTCTATCCACTAATCAACTTTGCCTTTTATACTATTCGATCTAATTGAAGTCAACAAAGATTTGTCCCAATTCACAATGAATCCCAGCGACCCTAAAACAAACACCAAGATTAGCCATTCAATGTCCTACTTGTATCTCAACCACTATTAGGAGACTAACCCCAAACTAAGTCCATCATTGCTACTTTTGCACAATCAAATGTCCACTATATGTATGAATATTATCTTTTTTTTTTTTTTTTTTGTCTCTTAGAGGAAAACAAATACCTTTTCCAAACTGTACAAAAAGAGGGTAGAGGGAAAGCCTACTTAATGAACATGCCCTATCTTTGTTGGACAAGTGGATTGGGGGAGTCTCATTAATTTAAGTAGAAGAGGAAAACTTTCTACTTGAAAGAAGAAACTCTTGTATTTGACCTTGGTGTTAAGGAAGGGTCCTGGACACGGCACTGCCACCTTTTAAAAGATAGGAATAGAACCCAAAAGGCAGACCCTCGATGTCATTATGATATAATTAATTATGTAAAGCATGAAGACTAAGATGTAGTCAATCAATGGGAAAGAAGGAGATGTGGGTAGCCTTCCCGTTGGCTTTGCCTGCAACTTTGGAATCTCATGGGGGGATGTCTTGGCATCAGCAACGAGACCGCTCTTGACGCAAGGAAGGAGCCTCAAAGAGATAAGCACAAGGGATGCCAATGGGGGAGGGAAATAGGGGCAATGGGGGCTTAATTGTAGCATCGATGAATGCAATTGGATTTTAGTATCCGGAATGTTATGGTGTTTGATTTCCTACAACCCTACAAAGTAGAAACTTCCACCGCTACATGTCTATGGATAAGTCTCGTGAAGAGGGTAC
Organism: Musa troglodytarum; assembly: GCA_023547065.1. Taxonomy (NCBI): domain Eukaryota; kingdom Viridiplantae; phylum Streptophyta; class Magnoliopsida; order Zingiberales; family Musaceae; genus Musa; species Musa troglodytarum. Next base: position 3,640,252 of record CP097508.1, on the reverse strand, counting down.
TTTGAGCAACATTTCAAATGCACATTATTCATTAAAAAAAAAAATATTGACACCATTGTAATGTTGGCCATTGATTAGAAGCTCTTATTATTTCCAAAAATTGATATCTAGATTAAAAAAAAAAACCAAAATTCATAGACTATTTATGAAATAATTACTTTTAAAGGAACAAAGATTTGAAGAGCTCAAAAGAGGTGGTAGAGGCCATGTTTCCTCCAGAAAAGAAGAAGCAAATGAGATCTTAATACATCACTACACCATCCTCTTCCAGAAGATGCACCAAAGATGCCAAGGAATGAAACTAGCTACAAGTGATAGAAGCACTTCTCCTTTGACCCAAACCAGTCATTCCTTGATCTTGAAGCACCATGTAAATTTGTCAGGCACATAAGGTCATCAAAGGACTGCTTCCATCAAGTGACATCTCCATTTGCCCCACCTCTCTCAATTTCCTTCTCTTAGTTTTCCTCATCTATCTAGCAAAGTCTGTGTCCTGTATGTAGATGGCAGGGAGACACCCAAGAAGCGGGTTTGTTGTCAACCTTTTGACTTTGTGGACTTTCTCCAAAGGGAGCTCCATCTATTCATTTGTTTATAGAGCAGGTAAAGCTGCCAGTGACGAGTCAATTCCAAGTCTCACAAGAATCATCAAGCATTACCTACGATTTTTTATGAGCTCCATTCATCCATTCAGCTGGCATTGCAAACTTTACTGAAGATATATCAAGCATGATTGATCTCAATCGTGAGATCAATGCTCTCTCGATCGAGAACTTGTTATGGCATTGTTTGTTCTACGGTCAATCACAACAAAAATCAAGGAGCTAGTGAGGAGGAATGTATGCGTTGTGCTCCTCCAAAAAGATGCTTGCAGAGCTGACCTGTTGTCGCCTCTTTCGATGATAAGGAGATCAATGGAGTAGAAATCACCTAAACTGCTTTGGTGGTCTCGTTGGCCACCTTCAAGATTTGTGTGGAGCTCCTCATTCTTTTATTCTTGGACGTGATCGGCTTTCCCCGTCGCCTTTTGATGCGCATAATAATTAGACGAGCTGCTGATGTGTCAACCACGTGGCGTGGTGGGCTCCACTTCACGTGCCGCAATCTCTCCCCGTCCGCTCGCGTCGCTGTGCGCATCCAACTCTTCCTCTGGATGTGCTCGTCGCTGTTCATGCAGAAACAAGTGGATGGACTCGGTCCGCGCCACCTTCGTGGCAAACCAGCCGTCGCGGATGTGACCGGCAATCGCAAGATTTCACTTCTTGCGAAGATAAAGATACTTCTATGCAGTGCGGTGAGCTCGCTCTCGAGCGTCCCGGTGAGGGAGCTTTTATATGCACTGGCCCAGCATGCTGTGTGATCTCACAGGTGATCATCGCCTGCGCTGCCACTCTTGGGAACTCGGTGGCATTCGTCAAGGCCACAATCGCATCTCAAGCCTCTCGTATCGAAGATGGCGGATTCAAATCGAAGACGTCGCCCGTACCAGGGAGATCTCATCTTTATCCGCAGTTCGAGCTGAGCCTTCTGCCATGGCTTACTTGAGACAGTGTTTGTTCTTGCTCTGGCAGATATCAGCTAGTGGACCACATGCACGTGAGACGTCCGTAAACGGAGAGCTTTCGTCGACTCAACATTTTTGGCACAACCAAGGTATCGGTTCACAGGGAAGTACTGCAAGACACTTGGCCTTTATGTTCTTCTGTTGAATTAGGTTCTGCAAGACAAAAACGACGTGGATAGCACAGAAGGGGGGAGGAGCAAAAATGTCTCGTTCAGAAGACGCAGACTCTTCGGCATTTGAAGGATGTGCTTTGCTTTGCTTACAGAAATCTTATTCCTACTCGATCATGTTCCATCTATCTACTTACGTGGCCTTACAGAAGATGCCGAGTAGGAATGAGCAGAGTTCTGCCAGATCTTGAATTGTGACTCATGACTGCTTCAATCATGCAAACTATTTATTCTTGGTTTATTCAGAACTTGATGAAGAAAGAGAATGCAAACTATTTATTCTTGGTTTATTTAGAACTTCGTGAAGAAAAAGAAGAAGGTAATAAACAAGAAATGAAGAATACTTTCAAATTAGAATATTTTGAACTTATCTAAAACACATACTTATAGTAGCAAAATGATAAATTATAATTTTTTTAAAAAAGAAAGAAATCTCCCATAACCCAACAAACCTCCCCATCCTTATCCATGCATAAAAATTAATCACTTATTTATTTATTTTAATCTAAAACTTCGTTTATTGTATCTAATCATAATTATTTGAATTAATTTTATCATACCCCCTTAATTCAAAATAATTAAAACTTGAATTTTTTTTTTTAAAAATAAAAATTTTGTTTCACTAAAGCTTTTATAAAGATATTGTTAAGTTGATCTTCAGTGGTTCAGTAGTCCATTCGAATTTCTTCCTTACCAATTAGTTCACAAATGAAGTGATGTCGAACTTTAATGTGTTTGGTGCACGCAGGGTTCGTCGTCATTATAATAATAGACTTATTATTACAGTAGATCTTAGTTGGTCCATTTTACTTTTTTTTTTTTTTAAACATGTTAGAATTCTTTGAAGCCAAATTTAATTTGTTGTACTTATAGTAGCAACATACTGTAGCTCAGAGTTTGAGAGATTAATACTTTTTCTTTTTTGTTATCCATGAAATCCCCCCTAAACTAAGGCTAAACAAAAATCTTGAAGTGCTTTTTATATCATATACATAACCAGCCCGATCACTATCAATATGATAATATAACTAAAATATTTTACCTGCTCATAACAAATGTCATAATTGAGAGTTCCAAAGTGATACTTGCTAGGGCTACGTATAAATCTAGATAACAAACTAACTACAAACATAATTTTTGACCTTAAATATATTAGATAAATTAACTCTCTAATTAAACTTATATATTGTTTCTCTTTTTTTGTTTTCAACTACATCATCTAGGTTTATCATTTATATTTATTGGAGCATTCATTGGCTTACAAGCTATCATTTGAAATGTTTTAAATAAATCGTTAGATTTTTTACATAAAAAATAATTTATTTGCATCTTTAATAATTTTTATTTTAGAAAACAATATAAAAGTTTCAAATTAGTCATTTAAAATTCTTACATCATATTTTTCTTAAATTTAGTAAGCATATTTGATGAATTTTCAGTATAAATCATATCATCCACATACAAACAAATAATAACAATTTTCATACTTTGAGATTTTATATATAAAGTTAGCTCACTTTAACTTATTTGAAAATTATATTGAAGAAAATACTTGTTAGTTCTACTGTACTATGCCCTCTATGCTTATTTCAAATGTTATAATACCTTATCCAATTTGTACGTTTTATCTTTTTACCCTTTAATTTTAAATCCTTCATGTTGCTTTTTATAAACTTCCTCTCTAATTTTTCATTTAAGAAGACCGATTTAACATCATTGATAAACCTATCATTTTTTTCAGGGCTACCAATGCTTATACAATTCTAAGTGTATTAATTCTAGTAACTAAAGAAAAAGGTTTTGAAAAATTGATGCATAGAATTGAAGTATACCATTTGACGACTACAGGTGCTTTATGTTTTTGTAACAAGCCATCAGTATTAAATTTTGACTTCTATACCCATTTTAGTCTGATTACTTCTTTTCTTGAGGGTAAATTTATTAATTTATTAATTTTTATTTTTTTTTCAATAGCTTATAATTTGTCATTAATTGCTTGTACTCATTCTTCTTTCTGAATTGCAACTTCAAAACTTCAAAATAAGTATGTTCCAAAGCAACACATGCAAAATCACTAGACTGATATCTCTGTGAAGAGCTACAAAATTTCTTTAAAAGCAGTTTAATATCACTAGAATCAATTGAATTTGAATCATTCAAAATATAGGAAGATTCACAGTGAGGTATTAATAATAGACAATGTGTCATGTGCCTTGTAGACTTCCTTTCCTACAACAATTGAAATTTCAACTGGTTTAGAGTTTCAACCTTCTTCTTCATTAATAAAAAATTATTACGATCAATTTTTTTAATTGTATGATCAAAAATTTTAAAACTTTTTGTTTCATTATGATACACTACAAATATGCATTTAATATTTTTATCAACAAGTTTTCTTTTTTTTTATTTATAGAAACATGAAAGTAAACAATATAATCAAATACCCATAAGTTTTTACTCACATCTAGCTTTCTATCCAACCATGCTTCATAATATGTTTTTCTTTGTACTACTTTAGTAGAAAAATAATTTAACAAATATACTATTGTACTCACAGTTTTTGCCCAAAACTTTTTGGCACTGGTTTTATCTAAGGATACGCCTGGCGATCTTGATTACAACTCGGCTCTTTCGCTCTACTATTCTATTTTGCTAGGAGGTGTAGCTTGCAATCAATTCCTTGTGAATGCATACATTATTGTAAAAAATTAAAAAAAATCTTTAAAAGTGAATTCACCCCCTATATCAACATGTAAAATTTTAATAAAATAATTATTTTATTTTTTACATGTGATTTATTTTTTTTTTGAAAATAAAAAGATTCTAGCTTTTTCTTTAAGAAAATATGCCCGTATCATCCTTGTGTAATCATCTGTAAATAATAAAAAATTACTTCCATCATATGAGATAGTTTACACAGGCCCACAAATACCTCTTTTAACTCTCTAAGAATGGCTTATCTAAAAAGAATTTTTATGTTATTTTTTAAAAATATAATATTTACAAATAGTATCTCTATTCTTAATTTTAGCAAACCAATTATCATATTATTCTAATTTAATAATTTTGATCTATCATAATTGAGCATATCTTTTATGCTATAATATTGATGCATTGATAATAATTAGCAGTGATTGCATGTAAGGAAAAATACAAAAATAATAAAGAAAATATTTTACCTTTTGTAATCCTTATAGTTTTTATCGATTTTTTAGTCTTTTTTTTATAAATTAAATAATTTCATCATCAAAAGTAGTATGATATTCTTTTCTCATTAGTTGTCATGTATAAATGAGATTTTATTTTAAACTAAGAATACATATCATATTATCAATAAATTTTATACCAAATTTGATGTTCACAGTAACTGTTCATTTTCTATATTATAAATATGATCGAAACATTCAGCATTTGAAATAAACTTTTATTCTCTGTCATACAATTACTGTATCCACTATCCATAAACTAAACAGATCTAGAATATTCTTCATTAGATGTCATAAAAAAAAAATTCTTCATCCTTTTTTTTTACTTTTATTTTTATTTTTTAAATTTTTATTCCAATTATTTTTTCAAAATGATCATATTTTTTTTACAATGAGAGCAAAGATGAACATTTAGATTTTTATTTTTTATACAAGTAATCTTTTTCAGTCCTTTTTTTGAAGTAAAAGCATTAATAAGTTTCCTCCGACTCCTATTTGATTGAACTTGTCTCCCGTCTCGAGTGTTAAATTTTTCCCGACCTTTATCATTCTATCCTCTCTCTTGAGATTTAGTTTTTGAATTTTTTTTATCCTTCTTCTGATCTATCTTTATTTGAAAAGTATATTCCAAGGTTTCATCTAAAGATATATTCATTTTTATTCATAAACTAAAAATGAATCCATAGTAAAAAATATATCAGATTTTAAAGATAAATGTCACAAAACTCATTCTGTTTGATTTTTTTGGGTTTTTACCATGAGACCTCATTTGGTTCACAATAAAATAGATTTTTAAGAAACAATGAGTAATGGATTTAGAATCTTTTATCATAGGAGATCTAAATTCATATCGAAGAATCTGATTTTTTTTAACTTTTTATTTTGTCTGTATCTTCTAACACACATTTAAACATTTTTTAGGTTTCTGTTGATGTTGATGCTCGCATGATTTAGAAAAATAAATATTCATTTGTTGCTTGTTATAGTATGTAGAGTACTCTTGCATCTTTTTGTATATTTTTATTTATTTAATCTTATTGATCTTCAAAGATATTTGGATAGATCATACTTAACAAAATTATTTTCTACCAAATTTTACAACCCTTATGAACTGAATAGGGTTTTCATTTTAATAATTCAAAACCGATAGTTTTCATCTTTGAAGAAAGGAAGAAGTTGATAAAATAAAAAAAAAACTTAATCTAATACCTATCATCTTTTTTATTTTTTCCTTCTAAATCTACTGTCCCTCTTTGTTTCAATCGATATACTTCTATCGGTCATATTCGAATTAAGCTTTGATATCATACTAGTTGACTTCCTGCAGAATTTTGAGGAGGAAAGGAAGAGGATAGTAGAAAGAAATGAAAAGTGCTTCTAATTTATAATGCTTTGGACTCATCCAAAAAACATATATTTATAATCTAATAAACCTTGTTATCCTCATCCAATAAGGACCGTATTCATCGCTCCTAAGAAATGCTAGTTTGATTTTGACCATATCCCTGACAAAGATGTGAACAAACTGTTTTTTTCATTCCATTCACTAATTTATCTATCTATCTTAATCTAAATCCTTATCCGCATCTGATTCTAATAATTTAGATTAATTTTATCGCTTAAGACATCAGATGTACGAGATATATTCTTCGAAGAATTCTTAAGAGTTTTGGATGTTTAATTTCCTTGTTCTTAGATTTTAATTGGCAAGCCTTTCTTTCTTGTTTTTGCTATCGAATTCAAGCAACTCGGATGACAAGTTGAGATATCCTAAATGGCTTCCGCCGTGAGATGAGACGATAATGTTGAAGTTTGGAACGATGGAGGTGTGGTTGTCGGGGCATCGATTCCAGTGATGGTTGGAACCAAAAGCAACGCTGCCAAATCGGTCTTGTCACAGTCGGCTGTCCGACGGTGACACGGCAGCCGGTGACTGAGCCAGGCCCGCAAAAATGGATTCATGGAAGAGTCAATCGGATGCCGGGGCTCAGTGGCCGCGATATCACGATCCAATGGGTTCCACAGGTGCGTCGTGGAACCCTAAAACCAGGACCAAATCACCTGACAATCTCAAGAGAAACGAAGACCGTGGAGAAGAGCATTGTGGAAGACGGTGTCCAGGTGGGACCAAATCCAGTGTTCCCTGATTGTTCACACGCGCAGAGAGAGAGAGAGAGGGAGAGAGGAGAGGAGGAGGAGGAGGGAGGAGGAGGGAGGGAGCAAGGTGAGCCATTTGTGTCAGGAAGATGATGAGCAAAGGAAGTGGTCCATCGGAGAGGGATGTGGTGCGCCATTAAAGATCAACCACCGCTCGTGCTCACAGTCGCAGTCTCCTCGCACTCCCATCTGCAAGATCAAAATGCTGCAAGCAGATTCCGGGGCACAGATTCCGAGACCGGCCACTTGATCCTACGCATCGCGATTGAGAAGCCAGCCGACCCAACGCCGCATGGCTGGGAGCGGAAGAGCCAGGAAGAGAGAGAGCTCGCATGCGTATATGTCGTCTCACGATCCGGACGCCAGCCGACACGATAAATCTCGTCGAGGGAGATGCCGACATGTAATCCATCTTCTTAGTTATTTACTAGATTTAGAACTTCCATGAATCCCCCGTTGCCCTTACTGGATCTACGTCATGATCACATCATCCTTTGTTTTCCTCCCCCCTCTTTCAACATCTTGTCCGGGGACCTCGCTCTCTGTAGGGAATCTGTGGATTGTCCTCCTTCCTCTTTCCAAAGAACTTTTCTAGCCCTAGAGCTGATCATCCCAGCTCAGGAAGAACCGGCAACTTGCAGCCTCTCACAGTCAAATGAAAGAAGACCATGGATCACACACCACCTACGCAAGCTGTGGTCCTCGATTCTGCGAACACCAACACCAAGAACAGACATTTGGGCTCACGTGCAAGATGGGGCCTTTCCTTGCGACAGTCCAACGAATAGATATAGTCATCGATATATAGATCCTCCTGCGGCAGCCCCACAGCCGATGGAGCCATCGTTGCTGGAATAATCCTGCCTGCTGAAAGAAGAAAGAACAAATCATATCTGCTTTCTGTATCTGCGTACTGCCTCGTATGGAGACTGGCACACATGGCCGGAACCGTCTCCACCACCATTTGTGGCGGTCCTCCTTTGAGGAAAGGGAAGTGGTGGCAGTGGCAGTCGCTGCTCCGGTTCTGCTGTCCTCAGCATGAGTTTTGCAGCCCTCAGCTTGTGCATGTCGGCCTATGGCTCTCCAGATTCAACAGGGTTGGAGTAGTGCGAGGTCTCACGATTTCTCCGAGTACTCTGCGGCATACAATACCTCTTTCTCTATTTCCGGGCAAACATAAAGCATTGCTCATGGTTCCGTGCGGGAAGGCGGCCGCCAGTGGTCAGCTCAAGGATTGGACTTCGAGTCTATCTTTCACCTCGGGTCGTGCTATTGCGTCTTGACCTGTTGCTTCTCTCCCTCGACTGGATCAGCTCCTTTGTGACTAAAAGTCAAGCCCCAGTAGAATCTCATTCAGGACAATCAAATTGCATTCGTTCGAACAGTGGGTGTGCGGCCTCACATAACGTAGTCCGGATCATGGCAAGAGCGGAGAAGGGGTCAATGGCAATGGGAGAGCGCGGTCGACCTCTCTCTTTCTTCCAAGTGCGTGGCTGGTGATAAGCTGCTGCTGCTGCTGCATGTCAGTGCAACTGGTCCATCATTTTATCCTGCTCGCGGACATCATTCATGAAAAGCTGAGTGACAGCTTTTGAGAAAGCCGACGTCTCCCCACTCACTGCACCACATAGCATGTTTGTTCCTCAGGATATGGTAGTACACAACCCTAAGGATCTAAAGATATCTGTTTTCAAGTCCATTTTGTCCCCCCCCCCCCAATAATTTGCGCAGGAAAAGATCAATCCCAACACCACCAAGTATCAGTTCCACGTGGACAGTGTGCCGAGAGAGACTCTAAGCACCGCTGATCCCAGTGGCCAGGGAAGTAGCTGTTCATCGAAGCTCCGTCGTCCCACACAGTCCTCCATCTCTCCCCATGGCGGGGCCCACCTTAGCCGTACCCCCCCTCCCTCTCTCTCTCTCTCGCTAACCTCGTCCGGTGCATATAAAACCCGCACCCCCCTCTCCCCTCGGCTCCCTCATCCGATTCCCACGCCCCTCTCGTCCCTCTCCGATTCGCATCGCACGGCAACAAGACATGTCGGGGGTGTGGGTGTTCAAGAACGGCGTCGTGCGGCGAGAGAACCCAGGCGGCGGCGAGTCGTGCGGCAGTCGGCGGCGGAAGATCCTGGTCTATCTTCCCACCAACGAGGTGATCACATCCAATGAGATGCTGGCGACCAAGCTCGCGGAGCTCGGGTGGGAGCTGTACCCCAGCACCCCCGATCTCGTCCAGTTCCACAAGCGCTCGTCGGTGCACCTCATCTCGGTGCCGAGAGACTTCTCCCGGTTCACGTCCGTGCACATGTACGACATCGTCGTCAAGTGCCGGAACGTGTTCGAGGTGCGCGATGCATGAGCCGTCCATACGCACGCGCACGGGTACAGGAGGCACCTATGTCATGCTTGTGGATTCAGGTGTGGTTCTGTGCCTCAGCTGGCGTTCTCTCTCTAGCAGACAAAAAGGTTTGGTAGCGCTGTATTAGCTGCTAGCTTGGATTGTGCTACGGTGTGGAATATGATGTTTAAGCTGTTTGTATCAAGGAGCACGAGACTATCGTGCTATGTGTACACAAGGTTCTCCATAAACATGCATGGAGTGGTTCTTTCGGGCTTTTCCATTCTTCATCCCATAACATCATCTTTTGTATGAACACAGATCTCGGATCTGCAGGACCGAATTGGTAGCCAAAAGAGGCCGACCAAATTATGCAGATTCTGACAGAGATTGGTGCTACACCTTCACTGCGATCAATATTGTCTTCTACCACACGCAGATCTAAAATTCAATCGAGAAGACCCTTTTGTCGTAGAAGATGCACGAAGCCAAAGATTTGTCTTCGTTATGTGATGAGACTTGTCGGAGGCTCGAGGCTAACTTACGAACTCGTTCCACTACGTCGAGGCCATGTCCGATAAAGATCCGTTTGATAGTTAAACTCAATGAGTAGACTTTGAGAGTTCAAAAAAAAAATAGAGTGCAACAACAGCTGACGGAGGGTGATAATTTTCAATGATGATTGCAAGTAAATGAATGTTTAATTTTCACGAGTGTTGGTGCTGGAAATAAACTTGTTCCAATATCATAAAGAGATTAATTTCAACAAGAGAAATGTTCATGCCATCAAGAGGGAGATTTATTCTATCAAGAATAAAAAATAGATTAAATGTCTATGAAAAGATAAATCAAAATAATTATTAGTTCTTGAAGAGGTTTCTTGAAAGAGAATGATTCATTCTGAATATAATAAATATGATGTATCTTTGGGGACTATATAAACCCCATATGTTAAGTTATGGGACACAAAGTTTGTGAAAATGTAAAGAGTCTTTTGAGAGAAAAATAGAAAAACTAATCTTGTCCTACTCTTTCTCTGTTTGAAAACTCTCTTTTCTTCCTATCGAGGTTTTTCAACATTTGGTATCAGAGCCTAGGTTAAAACGATGGCCTCTTCCCCAAGTATCATCCAAATTCAAATCCCTAGATTGATAAAGGAAAATTATGATATATGGTGCATCCAAATGAAGGTTCTTCTAGGCTCCCAAGATGTATAAGAGTTTGTAGAAGATGGATTTGTTGAGCCAAGTCCAGCAGAAGAAGGAGCAATGAATGCAGAAGCAAGAAAATAACTCAAAGATAGAAGGAAGAAGGAGAAAAAGGCTTTGTTCATGATCTGCCAAGGACTCGATAATACAATGTTTGAGATCATCGCTCCAGCAAATACTTCAAAGGAGGCTTAGGAAATGCTTCAAAAAGCATTTGGTGGTGTTGATAAGGTAAAGAAACTTTGTCTACAAGTTTTACGAGCCGACTTTGAAAAATTACAACAAGGTACTTCTGAAACTATTTTCGATTACTTCTCAAAGGTCATTTTTATTGTTCATCAAATGAGACGAAATAGTGAACAAATAAGTGATCAAAGAGTAATAGAAAAAATACTAAGATCTTTAGATCCGAAATTTGATTTTATTGCTGTTGCAATTGAAGAATCTAAAGATTTAAAAAAAATATCTTTAGAACAACTTATGGGTTCTTTTCAAGTTCATGAAAAAAGGATTATAAAAAAAGGAAAAGATAAAAATTTGGAGCAAGCACTGCAAAACAAGCTTACTCTTGAAAATAGAAGTGAATCAAAATTTCAAAGAGGAAGAGGTCGTGGATAAAGAGGAAGAGGAGGCAGAAATCAGACCAATCAGGAATCTCTAAACAATGAAGGTGGTGGAGAAAATTCTAACCAAAGAGGCCGAGGTTATAGTCGAGGACGTGACCGAGGTCGTGGACGTGGTAAAAATTTTAAAAGGTTTGAAATACAATGCTATATTTGCAAAATGTACGGACATTACTCTTTTGAATGTTACTACAATCCTAACAACCAAGCTGATAAGGCAAATTTTGTTAAGAAATAAAAGAATGAAAATCAAGTTTTACTGATGACATATGATAAACTGAAAGAAGATCAATTTATGACATGGTATTTAGATACTGGAGCTTCAAATCATATGTGTAGTATTAAAGATTTATTTTCAAAAATAGATACAAGTTATTCTGGAAATATTACATTTGGTGATATGTCTCAAAGACCAGTAAAAGGCAAAGGTCAAATTCTTCTTGAATTAAATAATGGTAAAGAGTTATGCATTTCAGATGTTTATTATGTTCCTGATATGAAAAATACTATTTTGAGTTTGGGATAATTACTTGAAAAAAGTTATAATATTGAGATGAAAGATATGACTCTTTCAATTCGTGACAAGAATAGAACATTGATATCACATGTGAAAATGGCACAGAACAGAATGTTTCTTCTGCATTTATATATTTTTGATCGATCAAATTGTTTTAAGACTGATATTGAGGATATTTCTACAACATCTTATATATACTTATTTAAATTTTGAGACTTTAAAACTTCTAGAGAAGTATAATATAGTGACAGGAATGTCAAGAATTGATCACCCATCAAAACTATGTGAAGTATGTGTTATGGGTAAGCAAGAAAGAAAGCCTTTCAAAGTCAAAAAAATAAGAAGAGCATGACATCAGCTTGATTTGATACACTCAGATGTTTGTGGCCATATCAGTCCAGTATCACTTGGAGGAAGTAGGTATTTTCTTACCTTCACTGATGATCATAGTGGAAAATCTTGGGTTTATATATTAAAACAAAAAAAAAGTTTTTAGTAAATTCAAAGAATTTAAGGAGTTGGTTGAAAAACAAAGTGGTTATATGATTAAATGTTTAAGAATAGATAGAGGTGATGAATATACATCAAATGAATTTGAAAGCTTTTAGAAAAACAATGAGATTTTACATCAATTCACTATGCCATATACACCTCAACAAAATGGTGTTTCAGAAAGAAAAAATAGGACTATACTTAATATGATCTAATGCATATTAAAGAAAAGAAGAATTTCTAAAAAAATTTGGGGAGATACTATTGCCTCTGTAGTTTATTTGCTTAACAGGTTTCCAACAAAGTGAATTGAAAATATTACACCAGAAGAAGCATGGAGCTTATAGAAACCAAGAGTCAATCATTTGAGAATTTTCGAAAGCATTGCATTTACTAAGATACCAGAGGAAAAGAGAACAAAACTGGAGGATAAAGGTCAGAAATATATTTTGTTAGGTTATGCTGAAAATTCTAGTGGTTATAAACTCTACAATCCTATCACAAATAAAATTGTAATGTCAAAAGATATTGAGTTTGATGAACAATAGATTTGGAACTGAAAAAGTGATGAGCAGCATAAGAAAACTATAGCTTCAGAAGAAGATATAATACAAGCAAACATCGAAGAGGCTTTACCGAAATCATCACCTATATCAGCTAGGTCACATGATTCAAGAAGTCCGATTATAAGAAGGACAAGACCGATTCAGGAGATCTATGATGTGACTCGAAGGATTGATACTAACAATGATAAACTCTCTTTATTTTATCTTTTTGCAAGATATGATTCATTAACCTTCGAAGAAGCTTGTAATGAAGAAAAATGACAGCAAGCAATGAATGAAGAGATTCGTGCAATTAACAAAAATGATACATGGGAGCTTACTACATTTCCAAAAGACCACCAAGCGATCGGTGTTAAGTGGATCTTCAAAACAAAAAGAAATGCACGAGAGGTGGAGAAATACAAAGCACGATTGGTTGTAAATGGATACAAACAACAATATGGGATCGACTATGAAGAAGTATTTACACCAGTTGTTCAATTGGAAATAGTAAGATTACTTATCTCCCTAGCAGCTCAAATAAAATGAAAAATTTTATAAATGGATGTCAAATCAGTATTTCTTAATAAAGTTCTTGAAGAAGAGGTAAATATTTCAACAACTTCGAAGAAAACTTGGCATATTAGATGGAACAAGTTTAAGGGGAGATAATGTCGAAAATAAACTTGTTCCAATATCATAAAGAGATTAATTTCAACAAGAGAAATGTTCATGGTATCAAGAGGGAGATTCATTCTATGAAGAAGAAAAAATAAATTAGATGTCTATAAAAGGACAAATCAAAATGACTATTGGTTCTTGAAGAGGTTTCTTGAAAGAGAATGATTCATTCTAAATACAATAAATATGATGTATCGAGGACTATATAAACCCCATATGTTAGGTTATGGGACATAGCATTTGTGAAATTGTAAAGAGTCTTTTGAGAGAAAAATAGAAAAACTAATCTTGTCCTACTCTTTTTTTGTTTGAAGACTCTCTTTTTTCTATCTAAGTTTTTCAACAATTGGGTTGATGTATCGAGTTGCTGAAGCATCTGAGTTAATGCAATGCAAACGGTGACATAGCATTCGATCATTCATGTGTTGGACCCTCTTCTTGTCGGCAAATGCTAGCTTGGAGGAGCACAACACGAGCATGTTGTGGGTTAAAGACTCTCCTCCTTTCCCTTTTGTTGGTTTGGCAAGTCATTTAGTCTCACATCTCTAATTTCTATTTTTCTATCCCCTATTGATGCTATAAAAATGGGTCTAGGCTTTCTAGGTAGATGCACCATAGTGTCACGCACTTAGCAAGAATTGTCTAAGTGGTGAGGCACCCTTGCGGCAAGCCACCGACTTAGCTGAAGTTGCCTAAGTCAAGAATCGCCTTCGCGCCCACTTCGATCGGACTTAGCTTGGATTGCCTAAGTCTTGAGGCGCCCTTGCGACATACGCGTCCGCAAAGGGTCAACCGAGCTGCAACCTCGTGCAGGTCCCGTAGGACCTGTCAAAAGAGAAGTTGATTAGTTGTTGGAACGAGCGACGGACAAGTCCCGACGTCTCGCGAAGAGGGAAGCTTTACAAGCAATTGAGCGAGCACTTGGAGTGCGAGAAAGCAGAGAAAGAGAGGAGGAAAACAAGGACTTTAGAGGGGTGAATGAGCAGCTGCAAGTCCGCAAACAACTACTCCCCAAGTGCCGGGCGAGAAGGCAAGTTTCCGTCAAGTTGACGTAGTGGACCAATTTTATACCTTTGTTGTGCAACTGTTCTGAGCTTGTAATATGCATGGTTAGAATTTGCATTGGCTATAAAGTGTTTGCTAAAAGAGTGGCTTGTGGATCCCGTGTGAAGCGCTTTCTCTGTCCCGTTCTCTCTTCCGTAGGTCCTAAGGGATTCTAGGAGATTTCGGGGAGGCTGACCTTTGCGGTGATACGCATTGGTGCCGCACGGCTTAGGCAAAACCAGCTAAGTCCGTGACAATAGGCACCACAAGAAAAGTCGTTTTGGATTTAATTTCATTAAGTCCATATTAAATATTTTAGGCTTTTCTTGTTTAGTAATTTCAGGTGCTTTATAGCCTAGGAATAATTTCCTAAGGCATTTGTAATTGTCCCTTTTATAACAGATTTGCTCCTCCTTCGTTCGTGGACGTATGTCAATTAACCGAACCACGTAAATTTGGTGTCCCTGTTTTTTTTATTCTTTTCTGTTTATTGTCTTTATTGGGTTACCAAATTACCCTGTGGTAATTTCCTGGGGCTAGCTCTAACAAACTAGTATCAGAGTCTGGTTTTGGGATCTTTTAGCAACAATGACAATAACAAAGATTGTTGTCGAGAAATTTGACAGAAATGTCAACTACGACATGTGGCAGCTTAAGATGGAGGCTATTCTGGTTCAAGACGGAGTTAATTTGACACTACAAGGAGCTGATAAAATTTCAGATGGTATGTCAGAGGAAGATTTTGCAGGTATGGATAAGAAGGCTCGATCTAGCATTATTCTAAATCTTTCTGACGAGGTTTTACGGGAGGTAGCTACGGAGACTACGGCTAAGAGCATGTGGGACAAGCTTAAAGCCTTGTATATGAAGAAGACAGTGGAGAACCGTCTTTACTTAAAGCAGAGTTTATATATGCTTCGGATGATTGAAGGTACATCTATACTCTCACATCTTGATAAATTTGATTCATTAGTTATGAATTTGAAGAATATAGATGCAAAGATTGATGATGAGGATAAGATCCTATTACTTTTGTGTTCTCTCCCCCAATCCTTCAAGTATTTCCGTGCTACTATGATTTATGGAAAAGAAACAATTTTATATCAGGAAATTAAATCTGCATTAAAATCTAAGGAGTAGATTGATAGGGATATCACTGGGGAAAATAGAGGAAATCAGGCCGAGGGTCTAGTTGTTAGGGGTAGAACTGATAAAAGGAAATTTGACAGTAGTAGATCTAAATCTAGATCTAAATCCAGACATAGAAATTTGGAATGCAGATATTGTCATAAAATGGGGCACATTAAGGTTGATTATTTTAAATTAAAAAGTAAATTAAAGCAAAATGAAAAAAATTGTTGAGAAAACTACTGAGTCCGCTGAAGCTAGTGTTGCAGCTGATGAGAATTTTGGAAATATTTTCTTTGCTACTGATAACAGGGCAAGGTCTAAAAATGAATGGATTTTAGATTCGGGTTGTTCTTATCACATGTGTCCCAATAGGAATTTGTTTTCCACATATGAATCTTGTAATGGTGGAATTATTTTGATAGGCAATAATGCTGCGTGTGATGTTATTGGTAAAGGCATAATCCGAATTAAAATGCATGATGGTATTGTGAGGACGCTCACTAATGTTAGACATGTTCCTGATTTGAAAAAGAATCTTATCTCTTTAAGCACCCTAGAGGCTCTTGGGTGCAAATACACAGCTGAAGGTGGAGTTATGAAAGTTTCTAGAGGTGCCCTTATTGTTATGAAAGCTTGTAGGTCTAGTAGCTTGTATATTTTGCAGGGAACTACTGTCACAGGCTCAGTTGCAGTCTCATCATCATCATTGTCTAATTCTGAAAAAGGTTTAAGTATATTAAGCAAAAGGGGTCTTCTTTGCGGATAGAGTACTGGGCCATTAGATTTCTGTGATTACTGCATTTTTGGAAAGCAGAAAAGAATTAGCTTCAATTCTCCCGAGTCTACCAACGAAGATAATCCAGAGGAAGAGCAATATTTCATAGCTAAGGATAGACCACGGAGAAATATTCGACCACCATAAAGATATGCAAATTTAGTTGCAGAAGAAACTGGTGGAGTTAGTGAGCCTACTACCTACTCAAATGCAGTTTGTTGTGATAATACCATTGCTAAGAGAAAGGTCCTTGTTCAGATAATTCATACGAAGAACAATCCAGCTAATATGCTTACAAAGCCTCTTCCGGTTTACAAGTTCAAGCAGTGCTTGGACTTGATTGATATTCATTGTTGGTGATTGCCCATTGGGGCTTTTGTGAAGAAGGTAGAGCAAGTTTTGCTAATTGTTAATGTTGGGATATACCAAGGTGGAGATTTGTTGGTTTAGCAAGTCCTTTAGTCCCACATCTCTAATTTCTGTTTTGCTATCCCATATTGATGCTATAAAAAGGGGTCTAGGCTTTCTAGGTATATGCATCACAGACACCACAAGAAAAGCCGCTTTTGATTTAATTTCATTAAGTCCATATTAAATATTTTGAGCTTTTCTTGTTTAGTAATTTCAGGTGCTTTATGGTCTAGGAATAATTTTCTAAGGCATTTGTAATTGTCCCTTTTATAAGAGATTTGCTCTTACGTAAATTGATCGAACCTACGTAAATTTGGTGTCCCTATGTTTTTTATTTTTTTCTGTTTATTATCTTTATTAGATTGTCAAATTACCATGTGGTAATATCCTGAGGCTAGCTCTAACACCTTTCTCTCTTTCCATAGAAGAAGAGGCGAGAGTAGAAATCTTCAAACAAGCTTCAAGTTTTAGTGCCGGCCAGTGTGTTTCTTGCTGGTCTGATCGCATTCTTTCTCACGTGGAGGGCAGGAAGATCCTGATTTCAAGATAATTGATGTGCTGGCTAAGTACAAACATCTCTGCCTAAATCCGCAGCCCAACTTGAAACGCTGTTTGTGATCTGAAGCCAGGGTCAAACTTTTGCCCCCAAGATGTTTGGAGACTCTAAACATTTTTGTTTCCTTTTAATCTTTTCCAGGAAGCTATTGATAAATGATGTTGTTAAGACTGTGATTTTGTTCATTCACAGTGCTTTTTTATTTGCGTTTATGGTTTCTCTTCTCTTAAGATAAAAAATGTGTATGGAAAAGCCCTCCATCTTTTCTTTTCGATGTTACTATTTATTGCCATCTGTATTCTCTTGTATCTACAGATTTGTGGACTCGTTACCTAGAATTGAAGCATCAGAATTTGAACAGTGACCCTGCTTCTTCCACTTCCTCTTGATCTGTGCCAGTTTCTTGAACCCCTATGCAATACCTTAAAGAATATGCAGGAGTCCCACAAGTTACCCCTGCTCCGAGGAAAACCTTCATGCTCATCTCTGACATCTGCATCCCCATGTTCGATGACGCACTCACCTAAAACCACTCCATGGGGTACTTCTGCAAGTGTAGATCTCAGTCAATACATCTATGATCTGTGAGGGCTGCTGAAAATTTTCCTGGTCAAGTTGCTGTGCAGGGTTGTATTTTTTATGGGTGGGAGTAGGGGTGTTTTAGTTGAGCATGCTTCCACAGCTCGGAAAAATTGCTGATATATGAACAGTGTCTTCTCCACACCATCATTTCTTCGTGCTTGGATAAACACAAGTCTCATCAATAAGGATCAGCAGAGTAACATTCCCTCTACACAGTGGACAGGCTGGTGGAGCTGGAGTTTGGAGAATATCTCGAATGCCATCCATGGTTTATCCCATCTGTAGTTGGTGTGATTTTTACGACGACAGGTGCTCCATATGCACTTTTGAACTGCTCGAGACAAATTATCACACATGAAAGGCCGACATCCCCTTCTCATAAGAAGAGCACCAGAGAAGAACCCCACTGTGGGGGAAATCCAAACAGATTGGGTGTGTCACATCTTCCCAGTTACAATCAAACTGAATGTCCTGCAAGCACAAAGGATGGGGCTTGGCAGCATAATCCTTCTGGTTCGAGGTGCACAAGGCCATGCATTAGTTTGCTACAACATTGCTGATGTTCAATGGTTTTGGAGAAGATTACTTTAAGGACCTGTACATGTCATTGAACGGCAAGACAATTACGAGATCTTTTACACAAAAAACAAGCTTAAAAAAAAAAGAAATTTTGGGTATTTTGAATCCTCTGCCAAAATGTAGAAACAGAAAGTAACAAAATCATCGCCATAGACATGCAATGACCGCACAAAATTATGCATGGCCTACTTTATTTAATTATCATGCTTCAACCATATGAATAATGAATTCATCAATCCTCCTTTCCTGATGAATAAAAAAACCCAAGTAAACTAAAAAAATTTCATCCACATACTCCTTACCCAACTAAACAAAATTCTTCAATTACTGATACTAAAGTTACACAATGTCGAGAACTTTGCAGTATCGAATCCTAGAGCTATGGTGATCCGTCTAAGAAACCTAAAGTGGCCTACATCAATAGTGAACCTCAAGGAAGCAAATGATCCTAATTTGTGTATTAGTCAGCAGCTGCACAGATATCTTCAAGCCACTGGACGCCAAACAAGAATGTTTGGGTATGATTTTATTCGACATAGATAAAGTTAAATTAATTGAAGATGTTTCCACTTAAAGGTCGAAAATTACTGCTTTCGTGCTATGCTGGGGCATACATCCAACTTTTCATTAAACAAAATATCTTCAAAAATAATTTGTAAAAGTTCCACAGCTTCAAAGAATCTTTCCTCAACTCGGAGGGGCATTGTAAATTGTATCCAACTTAGAAAGAATTCACCATATTTCATGCTCTAATCAAGAAAAGAAAAAGAAAGGGTTATCAATCCCATCTGAATTTGGAAGAATACGAGCTTTTATCCAAGTCTTGCACTTTGCTTAATTATACATACCATTTGGTTCAATATTATCTAAACAACATTGATATTTCAAATATCCCAATTCTCTAATGATATCCTGGCCTCCCTCCACCATCCAATTCCACAATACAGTGGAAGACAAAACAAACAAATACGAGTTGATATCTTATATACAAAAACCCTTCTCCTCCGAAAACTATCTACTTACATGGTATCTATAGGACTACATTTCTATACTCTCCCATCCTAATTCACAAATTCTCTGCAATTAGAGAACTAATAGATTTATCTAACCAACACGTATCCAACAACCAGGAAAACATTCATCAACCTTTCAAGGTCCATGCTACTTCTCGACACTTTCTTCCCACAGTAATTACTCCTTAAAGATTGCAACTTTAGTTGCTGTCGACAAGATCAAGCCACATGCTAGCAACTTCCTAAACCTTAATTTTCGCAGACAAACAATCATTCACCATCCAAGAGGTTCATCCTCCGTACGACCGATCCGAACCACTGTCCACTCGGACAGCAGCTACTCGACGAATTCATCGTACTCAGATTCGTCAAATCACGACACCAAGCCAACATAATCAACCAAGAAAAACACATAACCTTTTAAAAGCCGAGAAAGCAGCGTCGAGGAGAGGCAATCGAGAACGGACTGACCGCCCCGCAGCCGATTCCCCACACAGTAGTAGTCGGGATTCGATGGAAGGGGAATCGAAGACCCCGAACCCGGTATCTCTTTGGCGATCAAGGACGTGAGAGAGAAGAGCCGAGACGACGACATAAAACTACAACCATGCCCTAAAATATATACAAAGCTTCGCGAGTCGTCTCAGCAACGACTTACGTTACCGCATGAGGAGGTGGCACGCATACAGGATCAGAAACAAGCGCTTTTCTTAAGCGAAGTCGCGTTGCAAGTCGTGTCTGATTCCTTCGCATTGGCATAAATTACAGCTGACTCGGGACGAACAAGGTTGACTTTTTCCATGTCGTGTGTTATATGTTACGCACATGAGAGAGGAAGCTTTTATTTGCACTCCTCGTTGACCAGATGAGTCTTAGTCAAACTCTATTTAATCCAACATATATATCGTCCAGTTTATTCGATCCTTAACAACAAATCCAGTATATTTGGATTAACTCCATCTGTGGAAGGTCCAAATCCGTAGAACAGATGTGGAACGCTGATAGCTTCGTCCATACCACCACCTGCGAGCAGCCTTCATGGATTCTTACCGCTGCCACGCCCTATGCTGAGTGTCAGCTCAACGCCGCTCTCATCATCCATCCATTTACGAAGTCCTCCGCTGCGCCTCTCTTCTTCCCGGTGTTTTCCGCACGCCGTCGACCGTTCCTCGGCGGCGACTGCTTCGCCAGGCTGCTCGAGATCGAAGCAGAAGTTGAGCTCCGTCGAGCTCACCTTCCTCTGATGCACGTTGGTGACGGTAGATGAACTGCTCCACAGTCTGGCGGTGGCTGCATCCGTCGTGGTGCTCAGAGTTGCATCGGCGAGACACCGAAGCTCCAGCCCTTCGCTCCTCAGCTCGGCCATCAGCATCCTCTGAACTCTGTACAGTTGATGCAGTTCATGCACCTGCCATTCGTTGCATCAGAATCGGATCAAGGCGACGCATCAGAGCCGGAGTGCTTTGAGTTCTTGGATGTCTCCGAGCACAGTTGTACCTGATGTCTGAAGACCTCTTCATGCTTCAGCATTGTGTTCCTCAGCGACTCTAACTCATGTCGCCGTAGGAAGCTATCCATGGTCGGACGCTCGCTGCAGCTACCTGCGTGCAGTTCCACATGGCAAGAGACACTCCTCATGAACATTCTCTTCATCAAAGGTTACAGGGAAGGATGTGCTGCAAGTAGGATAGAATAGTTGGTGCATGGAGACGTGCTTCGATCATCACACAGTAACAATCCATTACATGCATCGACAAGTCGGATCTACTCTGATCTCTCGTCAAGAACAAGCACCTTCCTTTGCCAACATCAACACCAGTATGTTAGGATCATTAGATTGGAAGAAGAAATGGTGTTTGGAGAGTTTTGGCAGAATAAAACGAAGTTTAGACTCAAAAGAATACTCGAGAGAGAAAAATTGAAAGCCACAGAAGAAAAAGGAGGTAAACAAAGCCCTTCAAACCCAACAATGGTCATGCTTAAGATCAACATACAGAATCAAAAGAGAGGCAAAGAGAAAGAAAAGAGTGGTTTGAAGGGGTATTACTCAGATCCAACAATGAGGCACTTCACACAGCTCACTGTCTTTGTTGATGGAAGCAGAGAAAGAATCATATCAAGCAAACCATGGCAGAGACACACTGGAAGTTGGGAAACATACCTAAAATTTCTTGGCACCACTAGAGCTATACAGAAGACAACTGAGTAAGAAAGAGGTGCAACATGTTGAATCAGACACCATATTTCAGATGATTTCTGAGTTTAAATTGGTTCATTTTTGTGGTGGTGCAATAAGTGCTAAAACATTTCGGAGCCCAAAAATATGCTTTCAACATGATGCTATAAATGTACCTACCAAAACCAAAAGAAAAGAGAAAAGGAGAATTCGATAGACCAGATGACAAAGTAATGGAAGTTGGCAGTGAGTTCAGTTGAAGACATTGCTCACCTGCGACTTCGGCTCCCCACTGCACATCAAGCATCTTCCTCTTGTTTCTTCCATCTGTCATCCCTCCCTGTCATCACATCCAACTCCAAGCTTCATTTCCAGCGATAATGTCGTTCGCAAGCCGCAACCATCAGTAGTCGATCGAGCAATAGAGAGAAGCAGTTTAGAGGTTCTTCCCCTCGCACCAGCCACGAAGAGACTGCTTAGGATGACAACAAAAGAAAGGTGCAGCTCTGACGGAGGTTAAGCCGAGGAGACAAAGAAGGTGTGGAGAAGCTGATGGTGAAATCAGATTAATAACAGGAGAAGAGCGGAAGAATACTCAGATTACAACAACATTTAGGAGATACTGCCAAAATCTAATCTTTCCCGTTTGCCTTCTTATGATGTCCTTTTGGGACTCGAAAGGGATGCTTACTACCTTACAACCAAGTCGATCTCGTATCCTTTGAACTTGGATCAAGTTCCTAATCTTTCTGGTGGCACAACTCCTAATCTTGTATGACGGCCTCAACCTCTCTCTTCTCCCCGATAAAATTCGCAAGATTAACACCATACATTGAGCTTGAATTCTGGTTAAAAAGATTGCATTTTTCCTTTCTCCTACATCCTCGATCGATTGGTTTCAGGACGGGGTTATAAAGCATCTTAATTATCATTCAATGTACACTGGAAGAGGTAGGCCAACGAAAGCTTTAATGACAAGATATGATGGTTCGAGAGATGCCTCTTGTAGAATTGTAATCCGGCATGGATAGGCATCGTCAGGATCTTTCTCTTTCGTTCGAAAGCCGACAACGGACAGCATGCATTTGTTGTCCAAGGCCGAGATCTCTTGGTTCCCGTTCGGTGAGGTGAAGCCAACTCTTCCTTCCCTGTTCTTCAGATCCACCTGTGCTGGTAGAAGATGCTGCAATCCGATCAGATGAGGTAGCAGGACAATCATTGCGTGTCCCATGAGCCAGTCTGGATTACAAATCTCGTGTCGAACCGACCAGCTCCCCTTTGAAAACCTGTCTGCCCCATCGAGGAGTAATCTTCCCAGGTCTGCCCGTGTTGTTGCAGGAGACCTTACTCCTCCGCAACCAAAGGCGAACAGAAAGGAGGAGGAAGAGAACTTGCAGAAGAACTCCATGTTCATATTCTACTTTTGTGGGGTTGTCACTGCCTCGTGCAAGACGGTCTAGCGAGTGGTCTTACCGCCCTGCCAAGCATAATGTTGGTGGAACCCCATGCCGGGATCAATCCTTGTTCCATCTATCTTGTCTCGGTGGAGACTAATGGAATCTTGGGCTCTCGAGGGCCACCCGGTACGAACGAATCCCACCAATCTAGAGTTTGAAGAAATATCCACGCAACTTCAAATGATTAATTGAACTTCAAATGTCCTGAGGAAAGATTCTTCGGTGGTTAAATTTTACCTTCTTCGCGACATGATTCAAACTTTACCTTAACGTAATGTGTAGGATCAGGAGGGATTGAAAGGGATATGAGACAGGATTTGGGAGCCATGGTTGGAGATTCTTATGGCCCACCCCCAACGCAGGCAGAGACGAGAGGAAGAAGACGAGAAGGCATCATCTGAATCAGCATGTTAACTGTCCATGGGCCATGGCGGATTTAGCAGCATGCGGTTGTCTTCATTGCAGCACGGAATGCTTCTTCGTTCGCATGCTCTCCTGACTGCATGTAAACAGTGTCGAAAGTATTCTTGCAAGTTTCTCCAGTATCTGAACTGACTGCGTGCTCATGATCCACCAGCAATGTTCATCTACCAAATTTTCTTGTACTTAGCAGAGCAAATTGGCTGAGCACTGTTATAGTCTTCAAGACAAACCTTCTCTCTGCTTGGGAATTAGGTGTGGAGATGGAGAAGAAAAAAAAAGTTCAATTGCCTGCTGTGATGGAACTCATGTCACTGTGTTTGATCTCTGGATAGTGCAGATGACAGTGTTGT
This sequence comes from Musa troglodytarum, assembly GCA_023547065.1. Taxonomy (NCBI): domain Eukaryota; kingdom Viridiplantae; phylum Streptophyta; class Magnoliopsida; order Zingiberales; family Musaceae; genus Musa; species Musa troglodytarum. Next base: position 3,616,254 of record CP097508.1, on the reverse strand, counting down.
GGCAAGTCCTCCTCCACTGCTGAGGCAACCTAATCTGTTTGTGGAATAATATTGTTTTACCAGATCTTGATGTTTTATCAGCTTCATTGTCTGGTTATGATATATAAGATGCAGTCATGCTGTCATTGAAATCTGAAACCAAACAGAACATGACACAGTCGCTTGCTTAAAACTCCTGCACAGCACCAGCCATTAAGCCATAAAATTCAACAATGTTGCAGTGAGGTGGTAGCAATTTATGATCAAATGACTTGACCAAAGCAGCCAAAAATATATTCACCAGACCTCGACTAGGAAGAAATATGTGAACAGCTAATGAAACTTCCGCAATCTGATCATTCATTTGACAAGGTTTTATATTATTATAAAGTTTGGGATCAACCATTCATCAACATTACATACCAAACACACACAGGAAGGGAAAAGAAAGGAAAAACAAATAGCTTTAAACAACTTGGGGAAGCTAAAAGCCCGACTCTGATTTGCTACATACAACGATCTGACATATGGCTTGCCGCAGCTCGGATACACTGCCCACATTATGTGAGGCCATATGTTTCAGACACATGATCACACTCACGCAAATGCATTCAAACATTAGTTGATATATTACATCAAATTAAGTCTTAATTGGATCCATTCGGGACTAAAATTCTTCTACGACACAATTATGTAGGTTAGCCACCATGGGTAAACAAACATTGATTTCTTCTTCCGCAGACAAAGATTTCAGCAACCTGGCAGCTTTTCAATGTGCAAAATCCATTGATTTCTCAGTCAAATACTAGTCGCTGACAACTAAGACTAAAACAAGATGAAGCAGCGAGCATCACTGTTGCACTGTTCCAGTGTTTTCCTGGCCAGCCAAGAAACGTACCACAACACAAGTGATATTGTCAGCGCTCCCTCTTTGATACGCTTCCTGCAAAAGTCTCTTTGCCGCTTGTTCTGGGTCCTCTATGGGCTGTATCATGGCTACGGCCTCCTTTGATGTTTCCCGAAAAGAGAGATTTAGTTGATGTAACCATTATGTTTGGGATCTCTATCATGGTCATAAAAAACTAAAAAAATACCTCGTTTGTAACAACATCCCACAATCCATCACTTGCAAGGATAAGAAACTCCAGGGAATCATCAATTACCTCCTCCTGTGATCACATTAAGATGTAACTGAAAGGCTTGAGAACAATACGAAAAAGCTTTTTTAATTTTTGACTTATAATAACAATACACTGATCATAGAATGACATTCTATGATATTATAATAAAATATAAATAAGCATCCAAACCTGGATTTCTGGATCGGCAACCACAAACTGCTTCAAGAGCCTGTCACCAAATGCACGTGATACAGCAAGAACACCACCGACACGCCATGTTCCTGCAGTCATAGATGTGTTCGGATTCAAGTGATAGAGAAGGAACAACAACTTTTGGAAGAAAATTAGTACCAGCCCACATCACAAAGCCTCCAGCGTCTTCGATCCGTTGTCTCTCATCTGTTTGATCGGGCTTGTGATCCCTTGAGACAGCAAATGCTACAAATGCATATATATATATATGAGTCTACGAAATCAAAACAAGCTAGGTGACTAATCTTTAGAAGATAATTGGTAAGATAACTGACTAACTTGACTAGTTATAATCTGCTTAAAATCACAATTGGATAGTTGGGCCTATATGTTCCATGGCCTTCAAATATTTGTGATCCTACATATTGAGGTGGGAATCTCAATCCAAGATTGATCACCATGACTAAATGGACCCATTTAACAAGACCGGTTGGCATTTGACTTGGGTTCAGGTAGCAATACATAACCTGTTGGTGCGTTGTTTCAGAAAATCTTAGAACAGCTGGCTGGTCAGATTAGTTTCAGGTCAAGCATGTGGTTCCATGATAATAAACTTGAAAGATCCTTTCTTTTTCCCATTCTGTTTCATCTTGCTTGGAATGCATGTTTTCTGGAGTAATACGCTAATATTATTGTCATCCGTTCCTCTTTTAATCGCTATGTCATCAACTGTAGAGTACAACCAAAAACAGGAATGCCTCATGAAATTATCGGCATGTTCCTATGTGTAAGTCAAACCCCAAAATTTGGTGGAAATCTTTACAAAAGTAAGCTTATGTGATAACAAATTATGCACCAAAGCCCTAAAGGCAATTTGGTAAGCAAATGATACCATGGAGCAGGTTGTTACGAATGCCCCAGGCTAGGACACATTCTAGCCGAAACAAAGAAAGACCAATGAGAAGTGCTAGTTGTACCCAGCACAATAACTAACTGAAAGACGTCATATAATACTAGAAGAATCTAGTGTCATTTAAAATCATAGTTGAATGCAGATGACCAAACTCCTTGTCACAAGTGACAGCAGATAATAAAACTGTTATGGTCACAACATAGATATATTAGGTCCAATGCTACAAGTCATCTCTTATGGAAGTACTAAATCACGCACAATACGTATATGTAGAACAAGCCAATTAGGTCTATATTCTTTGGCTTCATATATCCACAGCAACAAATTAACATAAAGATGCATCATAATTGTTCATATTTTAGGGCCTTACCCTTCCCTCCCCTGCATATAACAGCCCTGGAGTCTCCAACATTTGCAACCAACAAACGATCACCAACAAGGATGGCAGTGGAAGCAGTTGAGCCAGCATCTCGATTTTGACTAATCTCGGATTTCAGAAACTCTGAATCAGTATGATTGTATGCATCAGCTGCAAGGTTATAGTACAGACAAAAATGGTTAGATATATAATATGTTGACAGGAACAAAAATTCAAATGATGAAATAGTAAACAAAAAACACCTATAGCTGACTTGGTATCGCTAATGAACTTGGGGTGTTTAATCAAATTGCTGAAGAGGTGCTCTTTGACATACTCTGCTGCTCGAGCTCCACCATGACCTGAATGAACGCCATGAGACTTTCCAATTTAAGAGACTAAAAGGTAGAAATGTACCACAGAATCCATGCCTGCTATTTGCATAGAAATGCAAAATCTATAAGATGTATCATCTATGAGTACATACTCGAAACATACTACACCTAATCTCTTTTTATATAAAAGACAATTAAATACCATCAAAAACTCCAAACAAGCCAACAATTTCTCCATCAACACCATCAATTCTTGTCTCGTAAAAGTCTTCCATTGAAGACCTTTTCCCAGGAGAGCTTGCATACCCATAGCTGAACTTCCCATTCTGACTGCAATGAAGAGAAAATGAACTAGATATGTCATTTGAAAAGTGAAATGACCAGCTCAACTTACTGCCTGACATGAATACATAATCAACAGCACAAGCGAAACAAGAATATGCTTTATATTACCCAATTTTCTTCAATTCATAATACCTGAACACATGAAGTGAGACATGAAACTGGATTCATTTTCTAATAGCTTTTTAACAGTTTCTAATCAAACATCCTATTTACAATTGAACCAATCATCGAGAAATTGCTAAGGAATAATCTCACTAATTTTTTTTTTGCAATACATAAAATAACAATTCAGCACAAAAATCTGCCCATGCCTAAGATTCTCCAACGAGAAGTTAATTAGATACTGCAAAACAACTCACTGCTGGCCTCTGCCATAGGTTTAGTTAGCTTAAAGGAACTGAGAACTAACAGATAATTCATGTGAACATAACAAGATAACAAAAAGGAAGTATCTTTTCTTGCGTGGGAAGAGAGAAAGAGGACCTGAGCCCTCCACCGCTGACTGGAGCGCCGTCCGCCTGAATCCCACCCACAGAGTTCAAGTGACCCATCTTTCTCCGATTCCCTTTGGAGCCAAAACAGATGAAGAGCAGGAAGGGTTCCGACTAAAGAAGGGAACAAACAGAAGCCAATTCGATCAGCCCGTCGAGGAATCAAAGCACGCCAAGAATCTGCAAATCCTTCATGATCCAAGCTGAAACCAGAACCTACCACCCGTAGATCGCAAGAAGCGTCTCCAAACCCTCCCAAACAGGAACGATCATCGATCACCGGCGAGAGAAAAGGAAGAAGGGGATGGAAAGAAGGACGACGGCAAGAGAGAGGGAGGGGAGAAGGGGAGAAGAGGAGAGAGAGAAGGGGAGCGATGAAGGCGGAGAAGAAGCCAACGCCAGGCTTTGTGGTTTGGTTTGTGGCTGCCAGTAAAAGAGCAGACGATGACGATGACGACGACGACGACAAAGAGAGAGAAATTAAATAAAATTAGATAATAAATCCGAGTTTTGATCGAATTTCACTACTCTTAAAGCTTTGATTCCTATATCCCGGGGGATCCTTTCCACGCATACTTCGAAATATGATCTTACTCTCCCATCATATACGTCCATCTGCTGGGTGATTCGGCGGCTTCTCTGAATGCAAAACCGTCAGATGCTATCAAGGAACGTAAGACACTGTGGTGGTTGGACAGGATCCGAACGAACCCACGGCAAGAGTGGATCACGTGGTGCACAAGAAAAAGGGATTGTTGACTTGGCCAAATATGGTAAAAAGAATAGAGAAAAGAGGAAAACAAAGCCAAATTTTGCCTGTGGACAGCTGGTATTTGTGTACAGAGGTAGCTGTACTCGTAGTTATTCCTCGACATTGTAGTTGTACAACTCATGTTGTACTTAATTTGGCTTAGCAACTAAATCACAGTTGTAATTTTGATTTTATAATTTCCCTCCAAAAAATCTTGGATATTAATTTTGATGACCATGAATATGTTGTAATTAAGCCCTTACTCATAGCCTTATTTATTTCTTCTAATTTTCGATAATGTAATCTTTGATAATAACATGTTTTAGAAAGTTCAAAAAAGGGGCAATTTTTGTATTAGATAGGGGCACTTATTAATACAGAATAATTACCTAAAAATTGGGTTAATTGCAAGAATGGTCCTCTATTGTTTGTGTACTATTAGTCTTTGTCCTTTAAAAAATGGTTATAAATCATATTCTATATAATGGATTATTTTATCTCGTTACTATATTAGTTTCCTATTTGCAAGAGTAAGATTGGATACGCTAATCTGATTAATATTGTGTAGCATATGTGATCAACATCAATTCAACGTGTGTAACGATATAAAATGGTACATATCAGGTGCCTTGGCACTCAAATTTCAAAGGCGAAGAAGAACAAGCATGAGCATATGCCAAACAAAGAAGAGGGGCCTACGAAGGCAATTGCAAGGCCATTGTCGCACTGAAAAGCCCATTCCAAGTCAATTGAACCAACACAGGGAACATTTGACCCCAATGAGTGAGGGGTCCGCCACACAAGCTTTACAGGTGTAAGGCTGCCTACCTTTAGTACCCACTTTGGGGGTGGCGATTCCTTACATGCCACTTTTAGTGGAACAGACATGGCCCCACCCCCCTTGACATGTGTTTGCACTAAAACAAAGGCAGTGTGCGGGATTGGGACGATACCTCAGGTTGACCCATCTGATCCTGCCCCTCCCTTCTTCTTCAGCTCATCTTTTGTCGGAAAGCATCCATGGAGTTGGTTCTCCAGCTTAAATTTCTGGAACCAGCTGAAACCCATCAACAAAAGCACATGTTAGAGTGTCGCTGTGATTTTTTATAATCCTAGTATTTGATTGTTGAATCCAATTAACTATGCAAATATTCAAACTCACCTGAAATATAACTCAGATTATTGTTTCCCTACTTGGAACTTTCAAGTGGGTTGAATAGACGTGGATAGTCGGAAAAAAAAAAAAGGGGGAAAAGTAGGTAGTAGATGTCCGAACCCATCTAAAATGGATCAGATAGGTGTTAGTATAGAAAAACCACTTGTTGTCATGCCAAGCATATCTTATATCAAAAGATCAGATCGGCCAGGCTGGGCTTAAAGCTTATTTTTGTTACCTTTAAGCAACGTCTTTTCGGCATAGAGGGCCCATGGACTGGTTGGCACACCAGCGTGTTGGAGACGTATCCTGTGCCGGCCGAAGTGGAACAGCCCCACCGTTGGCCCACCAGTGTCGTAGGACAAGCTCGCCGTGTCCTGCGTCCAAGCAAATTAATTCTAGATATGGCTCGGATGAAATTTGAGCAGCTCTACCCGTGTCATCCATACAAAAAAAATAAAATAAAATAAAAGGTTCCACCCCCATACAAGTAAAAGCAAATCATGTTGCGCTAAGCTTACGGTTATGACAAAAGCATGCACCAGTAATATTACACGAATTTTTGATAGGAGATGATATATTATCTTGTTGATCAAGCAAATACTGAAGACAAAAAAGGGTCAACTGTTTGAGAAATTTACCAGGATGAGTTGCCGACCCTCGCGAAACGTCCCAACTCTTGCCCATGGATGGCATTGCTGCTTGTCATCCCGACTTAACTTACGACTTAGCTCGTGACTTGACTCACAAATGAGGACATGTCATCAGGAGAGATGCCACCTCCCTCTCCCAATTAGGATCCACTTCACGAGTCAAGTCTCGGGATAAATCATGAGTTCAAGCCGGAAATGAGTATCTTTCTCCATCAGATATATATATCTGCAAGCATTTAAACAAGGCAGCAAAAATTGATTCAATACCTGTTAGGTAACTTGGCGGCCTGCTGTCTTACCGTGTAAACAACTCACTTTTAAACATAACGCCTGTGATAACGCTTTCTAATAATCTTGAAGTAACACGCATACAATACAATCACATGATATGGCACAACAACGACATCATTTGACAACATCACTTCTGCCTACGGAAAACAACATTTCAAATGGATTCAAAGGGCGTGTGACTCCACTGCCAAGAAGTGGCGTGCTCTCTCGAGGAAACAAGTCACCCGCCAGTGAACAGAGGTTTGCCTTCCAGTGAAGAAATATCATTCCAAAAGATGAGCAGGACACAAGGTAACTATAAACTCCTATAGTCTACAACGGTCACTTCGTCATCTGGAGCATCAAGATCTTGGTAACTGCAAACAGAAGATATGATCAGGTCTAAGATATATCTTCACAAGGAAGATAGCACGAGGTAATGGCGACATGATCCTGAAAGCAAGATCCAAGTCCAAATATTCAGAAGAAACAAAGTGCAAAGAAAAGAGAACCCTTTCCCATCTTCAACTGTTAGGCCAAGAGAAAACACGGCTGTTGAAAAGCATTTTTGTTCTTGGGATGGATATGATTACCTAGATGCAAGTAATATAACACGAACCAACACAAGTGAGGCATCTACCTTCTTATTCGACGGGGATCATGCCGAAATGCCGAAGGTATAGGAAGAATTGGAGCTGGACCACTCACTTGTGGACCAAGCCTTCCCTTCCTACCATGAGATCCACCATTAGACTCAAATGATGATGGCCCACCAGTCTCCCTCAACATGTGCATGGCAATGTCCGGTGGGGCAGGGATAAAAGGTCCCAGTGGCCTATGTATGATACAAAATGCTTTCACAGAAGAACAAATAGAAATAAAACTTTGATGGAGGAATATCCAAAGGAAATGTTGACTCACCCAGCACCAGGAACAGGCAACAACAATGGAGGAGGAATATCCGAAGGAAATGCCCCATGCAAGCCTTGTCCACCATAAGCATCATATAGAAGTTTGTCATGGTTCTCCCCCTCCAAGCTACCATTGCCATCACGAGAGGAGTTGTCAGACCTATCATGCCTATCATCATCTCTATCATTCCTGTCAAGATCTCTGCAATTGCCGCGTTCATCTCTAAGGCGGTTATCTAACAGTGGCCTCCGTCTTTGCATTTTCACCTTCTGCAGATAAGTGCAGAGTTAAATTTATAAAAAATTACAAGAATACAAAATCACAATTATAAAAATCCACATGCAAGTGACTTTCAACATATAGGCATGCAATCCTTCCCCTGGTGTAAATAAGTAGCAAAAATAGCTTTACAAGAACACATAGGGCAAGCAATGAATAAAAGAATAACTGCACAGATTACAAATGAATAAGTTAAACTGTTAAAATTCAAATTTTAAAGTCCAAAAAATAAGAAAAACAGAGATTTATCGTTTTTAACTTAAGCTTTTGCCTTTTTATTTTTAAAATTCCAGTTTTCTTCGTTTGTGATATTTCATTTCAATAGATTTAGTTATCTTTTTGAATGAAGCCTGTTCCCCTTTGCAATCTTTTGAATGAAATCCTGAATTTTTTTACCTTTTAGAAAAACAAAATAGAAGTAGATGTGGTCCAAGTTTAGAAGATCAATGAAAACATATGCATGAAAGAAACATCCTTTTGAGTGAAACCTGTTCCCCTTTGCAATCCTTTTAATGAAATCCTGATTTTTTTGACCCCAAAAAAAAAAAACAAAATAGTAGTAGATGTGTTCCAACAAGTCTATAAGATCAACAAAAACATATGCATCAATGAAACATGTTAGCATGATCATGCACAAAAGAAGTATGCTTAACCAAAAAAAGAAAAAAAAGGCCCACCAATGCAGACTGCTGCATGACAGGAGTCCCGCCTGGTGCATTGGGATCACTGCATTGGAGACAGAAGCAAAGTGATTTAAAGTCTATCCATTATAGCCCCAAATTTTCAGGTATGATATAAGCTAATTGCTTACTTCATATAATTTTGAAAATACAGATCCTCTCGAACTGTCGAGGTGAGCTCGATCACAAGGTCTGGGTGTTTCAGTCTAAGATGCTTATGAACATATTCGGGAGCATGGAAAAGCTTCGTGCAACCCTTAGCTCCACATCCGTACTTCCAGCCATATTTTTCATCTCGTATTTTCCTTACAAAAGGATCTAAGGCCTCGGTGGCTGCTGCATCAATCTTATCTTTGGCTGTCAATGTTTCCATGGGATCCTGACCTTGCAATCTTGCCAGCCAAAATGAATCAAGTTTCTTCTCCCAATCAGATCCATTAGCATTAGTTCCATCATGAGTCTTATTGTCAGCTCTAACATGTCGAAGACCCTTTAATTCAGATGTCTCAGACATGCCATAGTAATCCAATCCATGGATGCGCCACAGATAAGTGCTCAAAGTATCTAACAATTCGACACCTTCAAGGCCCTTGACCGTAGTCAGGCCACGTATAATGATAATTGGCCCCATGGATCCCCCACGAGATTTCTCTGGATCCAACTTATCATGACCACTACTAGAGAGGACATTATCCTGTATATCCTTCTCCATGTCAAGTTTACGGACCAAGGCCTGAGCTTGTTCAATGTCAGCTTGAATTCTCTGAGGCGCAGAACTGACTGGGTGTGCCTTGGGGGCAGCAGAGAGCAGATCATCTTCTTTTGCTGGCCCCTTATTGTGCCTTCTTCTTTTGCCGTTAGTGTCTGCCTCATCTTCAGAGTTTGGTTCACTCCCATTCCCAGATTTGCTCACCAATGAAACTGTTACTCCAGGACCACTGATGACATAAGCAGGGGGAAAAAATCACAGCACAATCTTTTAGATAGCACAATTAGGACAGTGAAGAAAATCTTACAGGTCAAGTGTCCCACTCTGCAAATCAAGCAAGAACTCCTTTGCGACAGATCTGGCCTGTTCTTTCCTCCTGCAATAGCATGCAACAAGCATTGATAACGAGTGTGAAGATAACAATAAATAGGCAGAAGCATGGACACATTGAAACCAAGCTAGCAATAACAACTTGACGAAGAGACATGCACAAAAAAATCATCTGTTTGAAAGCATAACAAAATTGCAAGAAAGAAATCCTTCAGGTAGAACACCTCAAAAGGCACTCCAGATAAAAGGAGCAACAATCACTGGTTACAGGTCAATGTAGTTTGCATATATTAAAACTCACCTTTCAATGACTGCTACCAAGTTAGTTGGATGATACTTGTCCTTCAGCCTACACCAATCAGAAGGTAAAAAACCATTATATAATGCATGAGGACTTCAAATATATCACATGCATCGTCTAAAAGTAATATTTAGATTAGTGTGGGCATCATGTACCATTGCTCTTCTTTATGAGCTTCAAAATAAGCTCGTTTCTGCGTGGAGATGTACTCTGACCTGTACTCCTCATATCTACATGACCAGAACTACATTTGAGTGTTCATACTAGCTAAACTAAGAAAAATCAGAAAATCAATCAATTCATTGAACTGGCCAAAAGAACAAGCTCAGTGACATCATTAACAATGCTAATAAGAAATTCACAAGTTAAGGTGACAACTATTTTCCTTTGGATATGTACCTGTGTTCAGCTTCAGCAGGCAAAATATCATCTTCAAGTTCTTGAATGAACTGCTTATATGACATCAAACCTCCCCTGTAACAAAAACTGAATAAGGTTATAACAATAAAAACATTAGAATTGGCCAATTATATATGAAGACTTGGAAGGCACCAAAAATTCAAGTAGAGATAAAAAAAAAATTGCAAGAAACAAATTATCATAATTTAAATACAGGTTGAACTGATACATACTGATTGGTATTTACTGGTCTGACCAAGCACCAATCATGGATCATTCATCTTGATACCACTTGGTTACCCGTTTTTTATCGTCTTTTTCCATAACACTGGATGGTACAGGTCAGTATACCAGTTGGTTCTTTGGAACAGTAATATTTCAAAAGGTTGTCAATACCGATACTGGACAGATATCTAATACCTTGCAACTCTTACAAATTACTGACTGACAGGATCAGAAGTTCATCAACATGGGGAACAGAGGCAGTTGGATATATATTAAAGAGGGAGAAAGATAGAAGGGGAAAGAGAGAGGTGGGGCAATAAATGGATGACAATTAGGCAACAAAAGAATTTCAGTACCTTGGTCAAAGTGTTGGAGAAATAGATAGATGAATCTTTTTTCTTTTGATCATAGCATACCATTAGAGAGAGATTCTGTCTCATGATCTAAACAATTAGGTTACAGGAAAAATAAAGAAAGTTGCAGCTTGCAACACCAAAATATTTATCAAGACACGATTATAAACAACTAATTTGTGTGGCTATAGCATCATTTATCAGGAAGTTCCAGCTTCTTGGTCAGCTCCTTAAATAACAAAACAATGTCAGCAAAAAGGAACCACTAAGGAACCAAGAAGAATGGAACATTAGGTACAGATATCAGCATATAATACTAAATACTGATACAAACATATAAACATCACTGTGTAGGTTTACTATCTTTTTAGGTTGCAAAAGACTTGTATTCTAAGATAACCAAGTCAAAATGATTGTGTCTATGCCTAAAGAATTCCAACAAGAAAAATCTATCGATTACACAACAAAAAAGAGACTTTTATTGTAACAACATGACAATAAAAGAAGATAAACCATAGTTAAATTAGTAATAGAGACACAACAAAGCAATTAAACTGCACTAAAAGAAGGAAAACTACAAACCTTTGAATAACCTCAGGGCCATCACCATAATCACCATATCCTATATCAGGCCAATCTGACAAATATCACAAGAAGAATCCTAGAATTTCAGAAACTAATCAGCACAAAAAGGATCAGACAGACTGGATAAGCTCTACTGCAAGGTATCTTCATATAATTACTAAATCAATTTAATTTATTTCAAGATACCGTGAACTAGCAAATACAACTTATTTTACATAAATGCTTGTAACAAGAGGCACATGAATGAACACCCAGGACAAGAGAACCTTCAGTATGGCAACTATTTCACATGAAATCTAAAGCAGATGCGGAAACCACTGAGTTTGATGAAGCTTGCAGCTTTGTCAAGGTTGGTTCACATTTGAAACTAAATCCAATCTGCCAAACACCATTGTTACCCTATAATAATGAGCATATCCAAGAGTGAAAAAATTAGCAATTCATATAGCAATTGGTAAGAATGACATGTCCTAAATCCAGGATATGAATTTACAGATCGAACTTTGAACCAACAAACCAAGACAAAATAAGCTTACATTTAACAAAGCTGTCTTTAAATTGATCCACCTAAATTCTGGGATTGAGCTAGCATTTTAAAAAATAAGTTCTCCTTGATAAATATCAAATCAAGCTACACATGGCTTGCCGTTAAAATGAAATGAATGCTTGATGCAATTTACAATTGAGACTGAGTTCACCAGAGGTTGAATTGGACCTAAAATTTGCCATTTGAGTCCAAATGAGTCATAATCAGTTCTAGTTCAATCAAGTCAGTTGAGAGTCTTGAATAATATGTGATAAAAAAATGTAGGTAGTTGATTTTTCTTTTGTCAAACAGTATGATGAAATCTCCATGATCAAATTACTCGTCAAACTAATTAATCTTCAATTTTAAGCTTTGGCCAGCTTGATACCTTGTCACCATAACATTATAGATCTTAAAAGTCCTATCTAACAACAAATTTGACAAGGATTTAATGTACACCATTATTATTTAATTGCCTCCTTCTAACAGATGAAACCTGGTTTATATATATTGCCTATAGTTGACAAAAAAAAAAAAAAACTAAGATCCAGTGTTCTTACATCTCCACCTACATCACTGCTTCAGATCAGCTAACCTCTCATTTGATTGTTGTAATTTGACTCTTCGAATATGCATTGCTCCTTAAGTTCCAAGTCACCATAAGCTAAAATTTACATGTTACAAGAAAAGAGTTTTGTCACAGCCTATAACAATGTTGATAGCAGTGATGGCAACTTAATAACAGCTGCTTCTATGCAGCTATGTTGCAGGAGCATTAGCAGAAGCAGTTGCAGCGATGACAACTACACCCTATGTCCCATAGTCCTAATACCTATACAGCAAGCAATCCACAACCCATGAATGACCCAAATCCAACACAATTGTTCTAGTCATGAAATTTTGTAACAATATCATACTAAACTTTCCAGAAGAAATAGAATTAAAAATTTTTACCATTTTTCCTCCTAATACAGCAGTACACATCTTCTCAAACTTAAATAGCTTAAATTCATAAAGTTTGCACCAAAACCTTGTTAAATAAGCCTTTAAAATGTAAGAACTACATTATGTATGGATAACTTCTTTAGACCTGTAAAATGCCAATCCTTCATGGACGAACACCTATAAGGAACTTCTCAATATGAATTCCTCAAAAGCTTGTCCTTATATAGAAGGGAGTCCTAAAGTATAGTACATTATTAGCATATCTTCAATTCCATAACCAGAAACCAAGAAATGCTGCATGAACAATTACCAGATGGGCGATTTGTATAGCGACCATGAGACCTCTCGTCACCGTACCAACCTCTACGATTGTATCCACCACCAAAATCATAGCCATATCTATAATTATGAGCAAATCATAGCATCTCAATAGAGCCCCACACAGGTAATCTGACCACCGGAGCTTGCGATTTGACACTAAAGGAAAAAGAATCTGTCGCTCACCTTCTGTCATCCGGTCCATAACCACCTCTCGGGCTACCTTGACGCCGGTCATATCCACCGTCATCCCTCCTAGCTCGTTTAAATGGCCCAGGCAGAGGGGACCGGCGGGGAGGCGAATGTCGGCGGTCACGGTATGTCGGTGGGCTCGGGCTGCTCCGCCTACGGTACTCCCGATCCTTGTCGTCCCTCGGCGGCCCCAGAGGCGGAGGCGGGGGAAGCGGCGGTGAGCGGTTCCTCGGGTCGTGGGGATCATCCCGCCGGCTCGGGGGCCAATCGTCCCTCCGCTCCCTCGAATCCCTGTCCCTCCTCCTCGGAGGCGGAGGCGGCGGGGAGGAGGACCCGTCGCCAGGGCTCTCGCGCGGCTCCGGCTGGCGATCCCGGCCTCGATCTAGCGTTTCGCCGAGCGCGTCGACGACCTCCGCCATGGAGGGGAGGGGCCGATCGATCTGGGATCCGCAAACCTAGAAAAATGGAGGGAAGCGCAGCGACTGAGACGTAGAAGATATGGGCTCGAGTGGGCGATTCGTGATTAAATGCAAATTGGTTCCTTTAGTGGCTGACGTGGAGCCTCGTTGGTGACGAGCGGACCCCAGTCCGCGAATCGGATCCATCTAAGCTCCGAACCCGATACATTTATGAAACCGAAACAAGTATTCATAAAATTTAAGTCGGATTCGGGTCGAATACCAGATTTATGATATTACATTATTTGCTCTCTCATAATGTCATGTCCCCGAATTATCTTATATCCATGATTCAATCCAGAATTCTGGCTAACATTCCAGGATATCAAAAAATATTCAAATATTAATATTATGTAGTTTATAATCATACATCACATCATTTAAATATTTATGAAATTCAAAACTAACTTAATAAATATTAATCACATCTATAAATTTATTTTATATAATCATAAAATCAATCATATACCACAAGTTCATATCATCATCGACTAAATTTAATATTTTAAAATTCTTAAATATATTTATATAACATTCATAATATATTATCGAATAAGACTTGTCTAAAATTTGAGTAGTTTTCCACTACCTCGATTCAATTCTAATATTTTCGTGACAAGTGAATCTGAAAATTTTATATAGCAACGAAATGAGCTACAAACCTTAGTAACAAATATATCCATGATAAGAGATGATAGTTTCAAACAAATTTGATATCAAAATGCAAGACAAAGATATAAGAATTCATAGATATCAACTCATTACATACACAAATGTCATTTCATTTAAAACCTATTTGGCTCGTAACAAATGGAGTAAAGAGTAATTGGAGCATATCAACGATCTAAGAAGTATTACGGAGCATATCAATGGCGCATAGAATATTTCGGAGCATATCAATAGCGAATAAAATGTTTTGAAGCATATCAATGACATATGAAATATTTTGAAGTATATCAATAACAAATGAAATATTTTGAAACATATTAATAGATAAATAAGAAACATAAGCTCAAATATCATATTTAATATTATATTCATTTTATTCTTATTCAAACCACATATAGAAACTCATAAGCGATACTTTAGATATTATATCAAAAAATATCCATCTATTTCTCGATAACCACAAAATGTAAGTCTTCCATGTATCGAAGTTCTATCCACCCACGTTTGAGTGAAGTCATAGAGGACCGATAGAGTATCGCGAGCTTTAAGCATAACTTCCTTTACTATTTCTAACAAAGGTTCATATTATCCCACAAAGATTAGAGGATAAAATGATATTATGAACAATAAAATCAACACATATTGGAAAGCACATATAAAACAACGAGACATACATGTGTCTATACGAAACAATGTGATGCAATATAAATTTTACATAATAAGTCCAGGTATGTAAATAATTTAAAGATAAGAGCATACGAGAATTCAAAACAATAATATAAAGCTTAACTGAAGAAAGGATTTTAGCTGAAATCAATTTCCAAAGGGATGAAACAAGAATAGGCAAAATCGATAAAAGCTCGATTTTGATAGAATTTGAGAGGAACATTGTATAAATTATTTGGATAACCAATTATACTCTAAATTACTCAAGAAAGGTATCATTGAAAAGCTATATCAGTCTACTTTCAGATGAATTTAGATTTGTAAAGTTTTGAGTTCGTAATAAAGAGTTACAAATAATTTAGTATAGAAAAGTCATAATTTATCATCCTTGTTTTACAAAATTAATAGGATCAATTGAAACAGATGTTTCAATAGGAAAATGTGTTTCAAATCTTTCAAGTCAGGTATGAAAAGAAATATCTACGAGTCTAAATTCTGATAAATTAAGTTTTACATAAATCAGAGCTTCCAACAAGGAGTTACAAGTAATTTAGTAACAAAAGGTGAGAAATTTTTATCTATGTTTTACTGAATTTATAGGGTCTATTCAATTAGATATTTTGGTAGAAAATTAACTCTAAATCCTTCAAGTAAGTTATCAAAAGAAAGGTTTATGAGTCTATATTCAGATCAAATAAGTTTTTATCCAAATTGGATATTAATGCAAAGAGTTCCAATTAAAATAAGCTAGAAAGATCAAAATCTCAAAAATTTTCTTGATTCAAATCATTATATTTAAACAAAAGAGATATCAAATGCAAGGCTAGAATTATTCAAAATTCTCATAATCAAGGCAAAAATAGATATTAGAATTACAATAAAAAAAGATTAGAATACTTGCTTTGAGAATTTTTGATCTCAAATAAGAGGATTTGAGCAAAAATATCCTAAGCCCCAAATTTTCTTCTCTTCTTCTTTTCTTTTCCTTCTTTCTCTCTTCCTCTCTTCTCCAATGAAAGCTGTCTTCTTCTCATGTTTCTTAGGAACGAAGGCAGAGAGGTTTAGGCATTAGAATGTGTTGTTTTGTATATTTTATAATTTTATCCTTGTATTATTTATATTTATGATTAGATCCTTAGGTTTTACAAATGGATCCTCAGATTTTACAAACAGACCCTCAAATTTTATAAATAAGATCTCAGTTTTATATTTGAGCTTTTCTATAGACTTCAAAATTGGTACTTACCTTATAATTAGATCCTTATACGAAAATTTAGAAATAATAGATGTTATAATTACAAACATTATAGAATCATATTATTTGATCAAAATAGATTACTTTGTGTGTATATGGAGATATAATGTGAAGACAGGACCTTCAATAGAAATGGAAGGCCCAAGAAAACTCAAAACACAGTGGAGGAAGATGCAGGGATGAATGGATTAACTGTTGAGGTGATAGGTCTAAATTATGTCTCAAATCTATATAAAAAGTTTCCAAAGTTGTATAAAACCTTGTTAGATATACATCATTCAACAGCCAAAATCACATGTCCAGTTTTATTCTCTTCTATAAAAATAAACTCAATGATGGTTTGATGGTCAATACAATTCATTTTTTTTTATCCCAAACCATTTAAATATGAAATATCTTTGACTTACCATTCTTATTATTCTGTATTTAAGTGGTAATAATCATGGTTTTGACCTGTAATTAAGACTATACCAGAAACTTAAAACTGTATTAGAAAACCAGAATAGTAGGATATGATTTAGTTTGATTTGGCAAACTGCTTAGCTATAGTTCATGGATTTGATTTGTTTTCATCTATGAATCTGACGAAACTGGACATTGTACAATCCTCCTACCAAATCTTCATATGGAAAAAGCATATCTAGGAAAAGGTTTGTCATTGCATGAGCAGGAAAACTTTACATGGACCACATACCATCTTTGGACAAACCATGGTGACCCATCCCCTTAACTTTGCCCTTTTCCCATGCTGATGATGCAGAGATGCTGGTAAAACTGCAAGAAGTCCCTCCTCCAGCTTAGCTTGTGCTTTGATGGGGCCACTGCAGCTGCAATTTGGCATTAGCAGGAAGACAGACCTGAAAACTTGTTCACATCTCATTAGGTTTTAGAACTCTAGTTTCTGCAAAAGCAATCAAGCAGAGTTCCTCACCTTCCCTGACCAGCTTTGATGATGGTAAATGCAACTCTAAGTCTATCAAAACAGTAGAATTTTTGCAGCTAAATAATGAGAGATAAAAACCATGTTAAATTTTCTTCAGATGTTCAGCCTCACATTTTGATCAGTCTTACCACTGATAGTTTATCGCCTATGTCCGATGACGATTAGGACAGCACGGAGAATCCATGGCCTCACAAGAAGGTATTCAGATAAGAAGAGTAAAATGAGAAGATCTGGAGGGACTTCATTACGAAAAGGGTTGATAGTTTCTTCTTTTTTTTTCAAATGATGTCGAAGGTAATTGAAAATGGACATCAGATCAACATAAACGTGTCAGTTCTGAGGACCTTAAAAGTTCAAGTCTCATGGCTCGGAAGGTGATAAGGTAAGAAATTGGCTTGTGACACAGACATTGGAGCCTTCTTCTACTAAGTAATAAATAGATTTTGTATGTTCTTGGACCAAAGTTAAAGATCAGACTTCAGTTCATGCAGAATGGAGTAGCCTCGAAGTACAGAATTGATACTTCATGGTTGAAGAGAGTACCGGTTAATTTTGATGCTAATAGACTTTCACCAGAGAGAGTAGAAACAGTCCATGATTGAAAATGAAATATTATTGTCCTTAGAGGTTTAGATGCCTCTTTCTTAATGAGTACAAATTTTATGATGATTGGTCCCCCAACCTTCTCTCTCTCTCAAGCATCATGTGAAGGAAGGACTCTCCACAGCCTATTTATCCATATCAAGAGGCCATAACACCTCCAGATCATCCAATGAAGGGATAAGGCACACCAGGTCAGAGGGGTGTAGTGTTCTGGTAAAGGGACAAGGCACCTAAGGAATGGTTTTAGATGTCAAGCTTTTTCACTATTTGTTCTGAATTCATGCAAAATGATCAACCATGCTGAATCCTAGTGCCTTCAAGAACCATTTTAAGGATATAGATGTTGCATTGGTGATGATATCTCCTTAATCTAGATATACAACTCAAGCTCACATACAAAGATGTTAAACTCAGAAACTGGTAATAATATGAGATCAAATGCTACTGACCAGTTTGGTGCAACCAAATCATTCTGGAGATGATCACTAACTTTGTCTGGTGGGCATGTTACCACCTAGTACAAAAATCACCGCCAGTGCGAAAAATGAAAAGGAAAGGAGAAAAAGGAAGAGAAAAAAAAAAAACTTATTTCCTTTGTCTGCAAATCTTCCTAGTTCCTCAAAATATCAGGACAAGGAAAAGATATTTGACAGAGTGCTCAAAGTAATATCCTCTTCTCAGTTTCTATAAAGATCCTAGACATCCAAATCATGCAAGCAATCCTTGTAGAAGCTCTCAGACCTTAGCTAAAACATCACTTGAGGTGAAAAGCTTCACATCATCGGTGACTGAACACAGGACACACAACGTAGGAGTGAAATGTACCACACATTAAATGCAGAAGCGAGGCCCGAATCATTGACATCTCCTTGTTGGATCCGAAGAGAGACATGCCCACTGCCTCATCTGGATTCACGAGGTGACCTGAGGGCCAACAAAGCTCATGACTTGTAGGCCCCAAAATCTACTGCAGCCAGTGGAAGAGAGCCATGTCAACAGATAAGCAATGCCCTCAACAAAGGTCGGGATGGTGTAAGGTGATGGATTCAGTAATCCCCGAGGAGGGGAGCTGACAGAACTAACCCTGGCTTGAGGAGACCACTGCTATGTGTTACAAGTGGGACTTATTTGAATTGGATGGAAAGACCAAAGAACACTTGCTCGAATCAAATGTTCACAGATATAACCTCTCAATATTCTTCTCATTATGTCACTAGATCATATATTTCCGGCACCACATCTTTGAGATGTCTGATTCGTACTTAATTATGCTCTTTTGTAAAAAATAAACGATGATGAAATTTATTTATGTTGATCCCTGAAAGATTATATTTTAATTGATCATACAATATAATATATTAGCAATAATTTCAGATTTGACTCATGATAATTTAAATCTGGACTGACAGAGAAGACAATAAAGAAGATAATAAAAACTAAAAGAATCTGAAATTGAAGTACTGTTATAATCTTATATATAGCAGCATTTTGGATTACCATAGGTTACCTGGATGTGTGTTGGATATTCTGAGACTTCTGTGAGGTTCCTCCATTACCTCTGATACTTCCTTCAATTTTGAGTCCTATAAATTTGATATGTACCACTATGCATCTGTCACCCAAAAACAAAGAGAAACAAAGCACAGTTAACATTAAGAACAATGAATGTTATCTGCTATCAATGCATTTTATGTCAATACCACAGTTGAACTATGGAGTCATTTTCTTATAATGTTTGATCCTAAATTTGACACACTATAAACAACACTGTGAACAGGAACTAGCATATGATGCAAAGCTGAAACTAAATTTGGGGCAGACGAGCAGAAATGTTAATGGAAAAGGAGTTTATTTGACATCACCAAGCAAAAATCTGCACAAAGAGATAGTGACCTGACCACAAACTATAATTCCACATACAAATCTGCAATTGCTGGCCTTCTCAAAATGGTTTTTCTTAATCCTTGTAAGACACAACTTTCTAACAAGCATTTCTTCAGCAATTTGTCATGCACCAAAAGTGCACACTAATTTATGGCGCAGTGGCAGTGACATCGAGCCACTCAGTGTGAGGGGGCATAAGAGTCACGGCACGACATTGAAATCATTCCACAAAACCACCAAATCACCAATGGAGCAGCAGACAACAGAGAGAACGAGACCTGCAGTGGTCCAACAGAACATGGATGATAGAGAGTGTTGTCTCTTCCCTTCTTGCTCGGTTTCTAAAGCGCCTCTCCGCTCCCCCCCACCCTCTAGAATCCCTTCACGCGCTGCCTTCATCGTCTCCAATTCGTTCTCAGGCTCTTCAGATCCAATCTTCTGTAGATTCTGGGAAGCGGGACCTTCCCCTGTTTTGTTCTCTGAAATAAGAGTCCTCCGTGACATTTGAATCGACTTCCGTTCTTGTTGGGTGCTTGAGAAAAGGAAGCATTTTATGGACTCTCTTGATCGGTTTCGATTCGATTACCTTCTTCCCGAGTGAAAATTTCGGTTCTAGAACGGGCGGTGGAGCAAAGCTTCAAGCTTTGGAGTCGTCAGAATCGAAAGTTCGGATTTTGGCCTGCAACGAATTGAGTTCATCGGTTCATCAGCTGCTGGTCGTTTCTCCCTTCTTCTAAAGATTGGATCTTTGCTGCAGCAAAGAACTCAATCTGGATTTTTGGATTCCATCTTCTTGTTTTGGTTTGGGATTCAGGTCAATTACTTGATTCCCTTTCTGCTACAGGGTTTAGGGGTTTTGGCCGCTTCACAATCTTGCTTCTGTTCTTCATTCCCTTCTCATCTCTGTCGGATGCTGGACATTTCCAGTTTGAATTTCTAATGGAGGAGCAGAATTCCGTAAAGGTTTAGGGTTTTAGGAGTAGATTTTGGTTGTTTTGGGTCTCAGACTCACCTGAAGCATAGAATTCGAAGGCTTGTTGGTTGTACAATTGCATCGTTTTCTTCGAGCTACCATGTCGTCGTGCCTCGGTGGCGGTGGCGGTGGTGGCCGGGCCTACGGCTTCGACCTCGACATCGTCAAGCCATCGTCCCCGTTGTCGGGCCGCTCGTCGCACTCTTCCTCGCCTTCTTCCACCCTCTCCGAATCGAGTAATACGCCGCTCACAATCTCCATCAAGAGGGCGAGAACTCCGCGGAAGAGACCCAACCAGACCTACAATGAGGCTGCCGCGCTCCTCTCCGCCAGCTACCCCAACATCTTCTCCACCAAGAGCCTAAAGAAGCTGTCCAAGAACCCTCGAACTTCTGCCTCCTTCCCTGAATCCTCCGACCTCCTGCCGCCCTTCCCGGTCCTCGGCGACACTGGCTTCCTAATCGACAAGATTCAACCCGAGAAACCCGCCGCCGTACTGGTCGAGCACAAGCTTAAGGTTCCGTTCGAGAAGGATTGCACGAGCCCAGTGAGCAACGTCTCCTGGGAGCCCAACTCCCCGGACCCCTACGACGATGACGACGACTTCGACGCGGAGTCCATTCTCGATGAGGAGGTCGAAGCGGGCATCGATAGCATAATGGGCAACGTCAGCACGAACATTCCCACCAACGACCACAACAGTGAGGGATCGAATCACTCCAATTCCTGCATCAATCCTTTGCTTCGGAGTCTCATCGGATGCAAAATGGGCGTCAAGTTCGAGCTCGGGCTCGGGTTCAGGCTCAGAAGAAACTTGCAGCGAGCGCTGAGGAACAGGGATGAGGGCGACTGGTGGAGGTCTCCAACAGTACCAGTTCGAGACATCACTCCAGATATCAACCCGTCGACGGCGACGGCCACGGTGACGCCGCAGGCTTTGGAGAAGAAGAAGAAGAAGAAGAAGAAGAAGGTGGACAAGGAGGAAGTGGATGGCATGAAGAATTCCGCAAGCGCTAGTCCCAGCCCACCGCGGGAAAAGCTGAAGGCTTCTCTGGGCCTCAAACTGAGCCACGAGGAGGTCATCAATGCATGGTCTGACAACGGCTCCATCTTCTCCGACGGCCCTGACTCGCCGAACTCATCCGCCGACGCTCTCGTAAGCATCATGTCTCCATCTTTATCAGTTCAAATTCACTCTTATTCTCTCTCTCCAAGGACTGCTCTGCTCATCCTGGCGGTCTGGTTTCGCAGGCCAGGTTGGCTGACATCGATCTCTTTCTGGACGCGGCGGGCGTCGGCGGAGTCAGGGAGGCGAGCGTTCTGAGGTACAAGGAGAAGCGGAGGAGCCGACTGTTCTCGAAAATGATCCGGTACCAGGTGCGGAAAAAGAACGCCGACCGGCGGCCCAGGATGAAGGCAAGCTCGACACTTCCTCTCTCTCTCCTCTTCAGGATTTAAAGTATTATGTTTTAGAAGTTTTTAGATTTTTTTTCTTTTTTTAAGAAATTGATTAAATAGAAAATTTAAAATAAAAATATTTAAATTATTATTTATTTCTATAAATAAATGACATTACACCAATCCATATCTAAGTTTTTAGGTTTTATAGGCTCAAACTAAAGAGTCGTTTAAGATCCTCTAAATATTTTTATTTATGAAAAGTTTAATATAATTTTTTTAATTTTTATTTTAATTTCTTCTTCTATATCTTTTTATTACTATTTAAAATTTGATTACACTTACATATGATCCCTTCCTATTTATATTTTAATATTTTTAGGATAATATTTTTTAACTATAGATTATGATAACCGAGTTAGTGGATTTTATATTTAACTAGAAATCACTTTTCGTTATGTTTTTTTTTTGTATGTTTCTACTTGTATCTTATGATGTAGTAAAAAACATTAATCAGTCTCTCCTTCTACAATGAATAAAAGATATCCACACTTGCTGCTAAATAATATATATGGTTATAGTGTTTAATCGAAGATATTTACTATTAAATTAACCAACCAACTATTTTACAGTGTGACAGTCAAAATATCTTAAAATTGACTATAAGTCTAATTTATTATGCAAGAACCAAACATATTAAAATTGAACAATATTTCATCCGAGAAAATATGCTTCAATGAGTCATTAAGATCATAGTGATCAAGAGCAAAGATAATGTTGTTGATATATTTATCAAATCTTTCTTCAAAGGATTGTTTCAATATCTTCGAAGCGGTTTGGGATTTATCTCCAAAATTATACTTTAAGGGGATTTTTACGATTTAAATTATTATCTTTTGAAAGATTTTAGACTCTTATGTTCTATCTTTAAAATAAGTTATTAGATAGAATTTTAAAAAGAAGAATATCTTGATTTAAATTGTTATTCTACCCCTATAAATAGATACAATCTACATGTATAAATCCATCTGAGTCTAAGTGTTGAAGACCATAAGACTCGAGTTAAAGAGTAGTTCAAGATCTTATAAATATTTTTTAAAAATTTAATATAATTTTATTTTTAAATTTTTATATAAATTTTTGTTTGATGTTGGACTAATAGTATCTTGTTACTAGTATTTGAAAATTGATTATTAATAGTATCTCTTTCCAACCACTGCTGTTCTTGCAGGGCCGCTTTGTGAGGAGCCCATCCCTTCTCCAGCAAGCAATAGAGGAAGAGCGGCAGTGAAACCATGGTTGCAGAAGACTTCAAGGTTTTTGTTCGATCTTAAAGCTTCAGTGTTGTTTAGGATGAGTTAGAATTTGAGACGTCCAAACATGAATGAGATTTTGTCCGGAGAATCTTTTTTTTTTTTTTTTCCCCTATGTTCTGGTTACTTTTTCTTCTCATCATTTGACTTTATGTTAATGTAATGTGGAAGGTCAAAGTCCTAATAAGATTCTCCAGCATCAAGGAAAGGTATGTTTGACCTTCAATCTTGCTGCTGCATCTTCTGCTCGTTCCTGGTTGCTACCAAACTGGTCATGGTACAATAGCGAGGAAGAAGAAGGTGCAGATTAAGGTCGCAGCTTTGATGAAAGAAGACAGCTAAGAACACAGTAGTCTACTGTCAGGCAAACCATATGCTTCGCATGAAGCCTAGATGACACAGTATCTTTCTTTTCATGGGTGGCTGGGATCAGAACTCAAGAACACAGATTCTGAGATCGCTGTCGCGCAGATGAAAGCTCGATACGATCATGTCAGATTGGTCATGCTCAGCTTTGCTTGGATAGATTAAGCTTGATGAAACAACAGAAAAGATTTAAGAATGGAATGTTCTTTGTTCCGATCCAGTGTCCTACCTCAGTATAATGTTGGCTTCGAAGAGAGAAAGTTGCTTCCTTTGCCGGTCTTTCACGTTTCCTTGGAGGACGACCACAAACTGCTGTTGCCGCCGTTCGACTAGATGTCGCTGTCGTTCGGCTGCTCCTCGATCGAGTCGAGGTTCGGCTCCCACGCCGGGGGCCGCGACCGGCTCGGTAGGGTGACGACTGGCGGGGCCGAGCCGTGCTTCTTGGCGGCGGCGGCGAGGCGGTTCATGAGGTTGGCGAGATCGACGGCGGAGGTCTCGGAGCGGAGGGCGTCCTGGGGAAGGAGGAAGTAGACGCGGCCCGGCTGGAGCTGGTCGTCGGGCCGAAGCGGGTTGCAGCCGAAGGTGGTGAGGCAGTCGGAGGAGTAGAGCAAGTGCTTGGGAGGACTCCTCCTCTTGATCTGGGCCACCGTCACCGGCGCCTTCACGTCCTCTACGTAGCCGGTCATGTGGATCACCCGCACGCAGTCCTTCGGCGGAGACGCCTTGCTTGAGCTTTGGGCGCAGCCCATATCCCTTCTCTAGTTAGTAAGTACAATACAAACACAAGGAAATCGAGAGGGAGAATGAGAAGCTCCGACGAGAGAGAGAGATATATATATATATATATATATATATATTGAGAGAGAGAGAGAGAGGAGGGGAAGGGAATGGAACTTTTGATGAGGTCAATAGTTAGGTGTTGGCATTTGGTGTGCGTTTAATATTTTTTGGTTGAAAGTTGTAGTAGGAAAGCTCGGAAGATATTGCTCGATGGAGACTCAATACATAATCTCTAATCCAACATTTAGAAAATAATATTGTACTCATATTAGTATAACATTTTAAAAAAATTCTCCTCTTAATATAAAAGGAAATCTCTCCAAGTATATTTAGTATTCTGAACCGTAGAACACATTTTGAATTTTCGTATTATTATTATTATTTTTTTGTTCGATACGAATGAATATCGATGACTTAAGTATCGAAGAATCTTATCGCGCATTCACTTGGCATAGGTTTTACTGGAATCATCATAATGCAGATTTCTTGACATGCTACATCATTATTAGTATACATAATACTTCATAAAAAGAAAATACTATAAAAGAGCATATTCCAAATACATTCAATTCCAAAATCTAAAAACTTGTTTCGAACTTTTATTCATTTGATATCATGGAGCACTTGTTACAAGCTGCCTATTATCTTTCAGATCATATTACTTGGAATGTGATAAGGTTAAAATAATAATAATTACACAATAAGATTACACAAAATGCATTTGAATACATGCAAATTCTACAATGAATTAGAGATTAGCAATCATAACTTATAAAGACAAAAAAAAAATTAATATAATTTGAGAAGTGCTAATATGTGTTTAGTTGGTCGCGGTGACATTGACATAACGTTATTAATTGTCAAGCTAATCCTCTTCTCCAATTAAGCAGTGTCCGCATAGAATCTACGCGTTCGTTTCTTCCTACTTTGTTCTCTCTCTCTCTCTCTCTCTCTCTCTCTCTCTCTCTCTCTCTCTCTCTCTCTCTCTCTCTCTCTCTCTCTCTCTCTCTCTCTTTATTGACGATTTCCCGGCGGCATTTCCCCTCCCCGCTTCCAACCCTTCGAGCATCTCTTCCGCGGTGGCTCCGGAAGCTTCAACCTGGCAGCGGCGAGCAGTTTGATGGATGCCGATGAGCTTCATGCCTACTCCTCTTCCGAAGAAGTGCCACCGAGCATTACCCCCACCGACGATCAGCTACCTAAACAAAAGAATGTCGCTAGGATATTTAGTGTTTGTTTATTTGATGTTATTTAATTAGGTAAGGTATATTGTAGTGATAATTTGTTTTTGATTATAATTATCCATTAATAGAAAGAAAATTTAATTATGATAAAATTTCTTTAAAAATAATTTTAATAGGAAGAGCTCTGCTAATTACTTATTATAAATCCTATGCTTTAGAATATAAATTAAATAGTCAACATGGAAATTATAAATTTTTTTCCATCTCCCCTTAGTCATATAAACTAGTCATTAAAAGATTATAGATCTTCTCATCTCTTCTTTGTCCCTAATCTATCGCTCGTATCGATCCTATAAAAGATAAGAAGAAACGAAAATGAAAGAGCTTTAATATTTTCTTATATTTAATTTGATCTATCGTTATTTAATTTTAATTTTTGTATTAATATTTTTCGCATGATAGTAGCACATTGTGGTTCTTATGCTTATAGTTGGTACAAGAGCTATGTTTAGAAATTAACTATTTTAGATTATAAAAATATTTTAGTTATGTTTATTAGCACCTTTCACTTATAAAAAAATATTATTTAAATTTAATTTGTGATGCTTAAATAATTTATCTATATTATCGATCTTCTTTTCTATCTAATCTGTTATGTCGCCTGCTTACAGACGATGTGAGATTCCTCAAGCATAGCTTGTTGTCGACGATAGTATTATGTAGGGTGATAACCTCCGATGGTTATCAAACCAAATTGTGAGCAATAACTACATAAGCAACTAAAGCAACAAAGGGTGCAACACTACTATGTGTAGCAATTTTAGCAACGCCACTGGCTATGGCGACTACAGCAATGTCATTGTGTGCGATGACTACAACCATCATTGCATGCGATAGCTGCAATGGTCGTGGCAATGCTGCTACATCAACATTTGCTAGCCATGGTCAATATCATTGAATGTCAAAGACCAACGATTATATAGTGGAAGCATGTGCACAATCGCACAACAGCAACCATGATGATCGTTAAGCGATGCATAAGTACTGTCATGCCACAATGACCATGGGGGGTCGCCAAGTAGCATGTGAACACAATCGCACATGGGCACAACTACACAATACCACATGGAAATCATAGAGGTCATCTATTAGCAGATAGGTACTACCATTGCTGAAAGCGATAATAAGTGGTGCGTAGGCAGTAGTTATGCCTCGTTTGTTCTTAAATTTTTTTTCTTAGAAAAAAATATTTTTAACCCTCGTAATTAAAATTTTTTTGATCAATGTCCTTAAAATTTACCTTTCAATTATGCTCATAAAAAATTAGATATTTTTATAGAAAATTATAATTTTATCCTTCAAAAATTAAAAATTTCTAACTTATGTCCTCAATTAATAAAATTAATTAATTAATTTTATTTAGTTAAATATTTTGATAAAATTTAATCATGATTGTATTTTGGCTGCTTGACAAGATTTACATTTAATCAATCAAGTTTTGATTGAATTCAAAAATTTTCTTTTTGATATTTTTATTTTGATTAATTTTAATTATAATGGGCCTGATTGAGTAGATAGTTAGTCTAAATCTATGAGCCTAATTTGCGAAGCCCAATTCTAGGCTTACATAATTAAATAGAGTTAACTAATCTAGTGGTTCAAAATTTAATATATATATATATATATATATATATATATATATATATATTACAATTATCTTTTATAGTTTTCTCACATGACATACTAATAAAATTTTACAAATGATAATTAAATATCGAATTATTATTCTTGGATATTTATTTGATTATTCATATGAATATATTTGAAATTATAAAATAATATTTATTTCTTTTACATAAAGGCATGATTTATGTTTCATCATCGTTATAATTATCATATGAGTTTTTTTAATGCTAATTAATATTTAATAATTAGTATGATTATAATATTTATTATTATTAAACTATTTTAATATAAATTACATTGAAAAATTTTAGTGAATATTATTTATAATTTATATCTCTAAGTTTTATCTAACTAGTAGTTGCTAACATATCCTAAACTGGTAAGCTTATGTGATGTGAATTACAATAAAGGTTTTATCATTTATAAGATATTTTAAATTATATTTCATATTATTGTATTAGATTTGTAGCTACGAAAATTGTCTAGACGATATTTAAAAATTATATTTAAAAATTAGTCTTAAATAATATAAAAAATAATATTCATAATGACACACATAATTATGATATTTATATAATTCTAGAGGAGAATATAATGGTCAAACTTATGATCAAAGTTTTTACTTATAAATAATGTATTCATTATAATGAGATATATTTTTTTAATGACTCATTAAGAATTGTTATAACATTAGTGGATTATTATATTTTCGAGTTATATCTATATGATGCGAAAACAAATTTTCTGAATGAAGATATAGATTTATATGGATTAACTTAAATGATTCACAAAGAAAATGATAGAAATATTTGAATTTAAGAAATCCATTCATGACCTTAAACAAGCCTTGTTATATAAAGTTTCTTAATATCAATGTTTTTTTTAATTTAAGAAAAATACTATTGATCAATATTTATATCTAAAGGTTAGTGGAAGCTAGTTTATTATATTAGCTTATATATAGATAATATTTTATTTACTAGTAGTGATATTGATTTATTGTATCAAACTAAAAAATTTCTTATAAATTTTTTTAAGATTATTGTTAGGGGTATTAAGTATGACGTGACACCTGGTCCTGGGTCGTACACCCGGATGACGTCATTGCCCCTCCTGCGCTCCATTATTCCTACGATTTGATCGCCCGACGTCGCTTCTCCTCTGCATCGCCCCAACTACCCGCCAAGTTGACCACGGCACCGGCCTGCGAGGTCAGGCCCGTACGCCACCCGCAGACGCAGCCGGAAGCATGCCATCCGTCCGACCTATTTATGACGAATGGGTAAGACAGGCATAAAGGGGGAATGAACACTCCGAGAGGTGAGTAGACTCGAACACCCTAACACATTTCTGGGGAGCTCGGCCGACGGGCGAGGGCTGACTTGAGCGTCGGAGGGGTCGGGCGGAGCATCCACCCGCTTTGCCGCAGTCTCGTTCGACGACTTGAGCGTGGAGCTGCCTTTCGGACGGGTCGGGAGGCGGCAGGAGCCATCGACGAGCCCGAACCATACCGAGACGACCCCCCGGCTCCCGGATTCCACGCCACGCGCCCCGGGGTCACGGTAAAAAGTTGTTTCCACAGCAGTTGGCGCTAGAAGGAGGGCCTTCGCCGAGGGTCTACTCGCTCCGCCTTTAACGACACATGGGCGAAAGGTCGCCGGTGGCACCTCGGCGGAGGTCCCCTGCACCTCCGAACCACGGAGGGCGATCCTGCCGCGACCGCAGGTCGCTCATCGAGTTTATTTAGCGATGCCGGACTCCACCCGCCGAGTCGGGTTCCCCCGCTTCTTCCCCCCGTCACGGCGGAGGCTTTTCAGGACCTTTCCCAACAGGTCCGAACCCTGGCAAGTGCTGTCCAGGCCGTCCTCCCCCGCCTACTTCAGGAGGCGGCAGAGCCGACCCTCCAAAGGCCGGAACCCCTCCCCCGGCATCATGAGGCATTCCCACCGGCACCATCTTCCCCAGCCTCCCGCCGGGTTCAGGACGGAACCCGGGCTCTCGAAAACCTGGACGTCCCGCCCGAACCCGAGGCGGTGTCCTCAGATTCGACAGATTTATTTCGGGCTCAAATCCGTTCCATCGCCCAGCGCCTGGATGAGGTGCAAAGGGACGTCCGTAAGTCCAAAGAAGAGCAGAGGGAAGCGTCCCACTGGGAGTCCCCGTTCGCCAGCGACATACGGGAATACCCGGTGCCCTTGAACTTCCGTCTCCCCTCCATCGACCTTTATGATGGAGTCAGTGATCCAGCGGATCACGTCGCCGCTTTCCGGGCTCAGATGGCCCTATATGGAACCTCGGACGCCTTGATGTGCCGTGCGTTCCCCACCACGTTGAAAGGATCCGCTCGTACGTGGTACAACACCTTAAAAAGCGGGACGGTAACATCCTTTGAACAGCTCGCCAAGGACTTCGAGCTACATTTTTTGGCGTTTGCGCGATCAAAGCCTTCTGTCGCACTCGGCCTGGGTTTGAAGCAAAAAGAGGACGAACGCCTCTCCCACTTTGTGCGGAGGTTTACCACGGAGTGCAGGAGTTATCTGATGCTCACCCATCGTTGTTGATGCAGGCGTTTATGATGGGGCTGCGACCGTCAAGGTTTTGCTGGTCCTTGGTGGAGCGACCCCCCGCATCCATCGCGGAAATGTTTCAGCGGGCAAGTCAATATGTGGCGGCCGAGTCCTGGATGTCGGGAAGAAGGGAAGAACGACCGAGGGGGCATTCTACTCCATCCCGATCGGGAACGACAACTAGGCGGGAGTCCCGCACGAGGATCTGGGTGGGGCACCCGACCCATACGTGCCGGGCCACCACCTCCCCCTTGAAGCGCGTCTCGGGCGCAAATATTCCTCCGGATAAAGGAGCGGGGAATGCTCGGCCGCCCGCCCGATGAAGACCGGCGAGCTGGCGATCATACGGTATTACCGCTTCCATCGACAAAGCGGACATGATACGGAGCAATGCCACGGTGGCGGCAAATTGAGGAGCTGATCCGAAGAGGTCGCCAGATCGGTACCTCAAGCATCCACGGAACCATCACGCATCCGAAGGCCTGTCGAGCAACACATCGGCGTAATTACAGGGCCCGCCGGAGGGCATAGTGCTTCGGTCGAAGAGCTTACGCCCGTGCCGTTGCGGCCGGGAATACCACCCTCCTCGAGCAGATCACATTCCCCTCGGGGACATGGGAGCGACGGAGCATGATATTGCTGGTGGTGTCGGCCCGAATAGCCAGCGTGTAGGTCCGAAGGATTATAGTCGACACGGCAGCTCGGTCGACATCCTTTATTTGAGGCCTTTTGAAGCTAGGGTTGCGAAGGAAGCCACGAAGCCCTGCACTCGGCATTCACCGGCTTTACGGTGACTCGATTCGCCGCGGTAGCGGTGACCTACCGTTGACTCTCGGGGATTCTCGAAGGCAAAAACTCTGCTGGTGACTTTTACGGTGGTCGACCTCCTATCGCGTACAACGCCATCACGGGCCGACCCACCCTCAGCGAGCTAACGGCGATTATATCCACATACCACCGGACGTTGAAGTTTCCGACGGGCCGAGTCGGGAGGTCGGGAGATCCTCGAGAGTCGAGACGGTGTTACTTGGCGACCTCCTGGGTAAGAGAAAAGGCGGAGCAGCCCCTCGAAGACCCACGCGCAACGCGGACCGAGCATCCGGCCGACAAACCCGGCGGTTAATATTCCGTTGCAAGATGGCCGTCCCGATCGGACGGTCGGAATCGGCCGGACACGGATGATCAGAGCGGGCCGCGCTTATCGCCTCCTCCAGGAAAACACCGATGTCTTCGCCTGGACAGCTGTCGACCTCTCGGGAATCGATCTCGAAGTTTCTCAACACCATCTGCACATTTCCCCGACCGCCCGCTCGGTAAGGCGAGACCCGGCCTCGGTCCCTCGGCGCCAACGGCTGTGCAAATGGAAGTCGGCGAGCTCTTGGCGTCGACTTCATTGAGAAGTCGGGTATCCTCGATGGTATCAATGTAGTCCTCGTCAAGAAGCCTAATGGAAGCCGGAGGATGTGTATGACTACCGATCTAAATCGTGCTTGCCCGAAGGATTGCTTCCCCTTGCCTGGATCGACCGGTTGGTCGACTCAACCGCATGCACGCCCGCTTCTCCTTCATGGGCGCCTACTCGGTTACAATCAGATCCGGATGGCCCCCGAGGATCAGCAACATACGACCTTCCACACGCCCCGAGGAGCTTACTTCTACAAGGTCATGCCGTTCAGATTAAAGAATGCGGGCGCTACCTACCAAAGGATGGTGAACAAGGTGTTCGCCCAGCAAATAGGGCGAAACATGGAAGTGTATGTTGACGACATGATCGTAAAAAGTCGCACAGGGGCTGCACACCTTGATGACTTGCGGAAAACCTTCTCTACGCTAAGAAGATATGGGATGCGCCTTAATCCAGCTAAGTGCGTCTTCGGCGTGACATCAGGGAAGTTCCTCGGATTCATCATACACGAGAGAGGAATTGATGCCAACCCCGAGAAGATCCGAGCTCTCACCGACATGAGATCTCCAAGAACAGTAAAGGAGCTTCAATGCCTTAACGGAAGGATAGTGGCTCTGTCCTGGTTTTGTCGGTCGGAGATAAGTGCCTTCCTTTCTTGAGTCCTCAAAGATTCGAAGAACTTCCAATGGACGGCAGAATGCGAGGAAGCTTTCCCACGCCTGAAGCAGCACTTATCCGGGCTCCCCGCCTTACCTCGGTGTCTACACCGGAGAAACTTAAACTCTACGGCGGCGTCGGCATGCGATGGCTCGATCTTGGTGAAGGAAGCTTCCGGCGCCCAACATCCGGACTATTACACCAGCCACGTGTTGCATGGGCCGGAGCAGCGCTATCCCCCCATCGAAAGGTTGGCATTAGCGCTTATCCTATCAGCTCGGAAGTTACGCCTATTTCCGGCCCATACGATTGAGGTAATGACCGACCAACCCCTGCGTCAAGTTCTTTCTAAGTTTGGCGTGCGTCTTCTAAAATGGTCGGTGGAGCTATCCAAGTTCGACCTGCCTTTCTGGCCGAGAACGACCATCAAAGCCAGGCCTTGGCGATTTCATCTCGGAGTTGACACGGAAGCGAGTGCGTTGAGCAAATCCACCGGACCGACCTGCGTGGATGGGTCTTCCAGCTCGAGGTGCCGCGCGGACTCATTCTAGAGGACCCGACGGACACGCTTTCGGCGTTCCCTCCGCCGATTTGAGGCCACGAACAATGAGGCGGAATACGAGGCGCTTTGGCAGGCCTCCGCTGGCAACCGAGATGCGGTGAGAGCAGTCCATGTTCTCACGGATTTCCAACTCGTCGCCCCACAAGTTGGCGGAGTATCGGCGCGGGATTCGACTATGTCCAAATACCTGACCAAGGTAAAAGCCCAAACCTCTAACTTTCCTCGTTTCACTCTGTCTAGGGTGCCTAGGTCCCAAAACGAGCGGGCGGACCAGCTCGCGAAATTAGCCTCGGGAGCCGATCCAGAGAAACATCCCGAGGTCGAAGAGCTCACACACCGGTCGGTGGCCATCATGGAGATAGGGGACCTCGGAGTCCCGATCTCTCCACCTACGTGGACTCAGGAAGTCTTTGA
This sequence comes from Musa troglodytarum, assembly GCA_023547065.1. Classification (NCBI taxonomy): domain Eukaryota; kingdom Viridiplantae; phylum Streptophyta; class Magnoliopsida; order Zingiberales; family Musaceae; genus Musa; species Musa troglodytarum. The sequence goes on along the minus strand of CP097508.1, from coordinate 3,583,153 downwards.
AGTATAAGCGCGATCGGATCCTGCCTGAGGATGAGGTCAAGGCCCGGCGGCTCCGCCGAACCCAGGCGTGGTACTGCGAGATTGGCGGCCGGCTCTACAAAAGGTCGTTTTCTCATCCCCTACTGCGATGCTTAGATCCCGGTGAAGCGGAAGTGACTCTCGCCGAGGTTCACGGCGGGACTTGTGGGGAGCACATGGGCGGCGAACTTTGGCCTTCAAAATACTACGCGGGGCTACTGCGGCCTCGTTGCCGAGACGCCAAGGCTTTCGTGCGGCAGTGCGACACTTGCGGCGCCGGGCCGCGCCCGCGGCTCCTGCGGTCCGCTCACCTCCATGGATTGCGCTTGGCCCTTCGCTCAATGGGAATGGACCTTTTGGGGCCGTTCCTCGGCGTCGGCGGCGGAGATATATCATCGTGGGGATAGATTATTTCACTAAGTGGGTGAAAGCCGAGCCCCTGGCAACCATTACGGCCGAACGGGTCGAACAGTTCGTATGGAAGAACATCGTGACCTGATTCGGTCTGCCCAACGTTATCATCACTGATTACGGAACCCAGTTCGCCAGCACTCGGTTTACGGAGTTCTGCGCGACTTATCAAATCCAGTTGAGGTTTAGCTCGGTGGCCCACCCCCAGACCAACGGGCTCGCTGAGGTGACCAACCGATCTATCCTAGATGGACTTAGGAAAAGGACTTTGGAAGCCCGATCGAGCTGGGTCGACGAGCTCCCGAACATCCTATGGTCTTTGCGGACTACCCCGAAGGCGGCTTCGGGCGAGTCCCCCTACAGCCTGGCATTCGGCGTGGAAGCAGTCCTACCAGCCGAGTTGGTCATTCCAACATTCCGGGTGGAGAACTATGAGGAATCCACCTCGGCCCAGGGAGTTCGGGCTGGCCTAGACCTGCTAGAAGAACGCAGGGCCGACGCGCACGTAAAGATGCTGGCGTACAACAGGAGTGTTGCCAGAAGTTATAACAAGAAGGTGCGCCCTCGACCTCTCGGGATGGGAGATCTAGTATTACGCAAGGCGGAAGTAAGCGACCCCGCCAACTCAAGGGGCAAGCTTGCACCTAAGTGGGAAGGCCCCTACCGCGTAATCAAAGTTGTCCGACCAGGAACGTTCCGACTCGCGACTATGACCGGGCAGCAATTCCCGAGGACCTGGAACGTCCAGAACCTTAAGAAGTACTTTGTTTAAGGGCCAAACAGAAGCAAATCAATATTTGACTCGGGCTATTGGAATGAAGTTAGAAATTGCATTGCCATAAAAAAGGGAATTGTATTACCAAAAGCTTTGGAGTACAAAACGAGCCCCTAGAGGGGAAAGAAGGATTACAAAGGCGAGGGAAGGCCCTCTGTTAGGGGTATTGAGTATGACGTGACACCTGGTCTTGGGTCGTACACCCGGATGATGTCATCGCCCCTCCTGCGCTCCATTACTCCCACGATTTGATCGCCCGACGTCGCTTCTCCTCTGCATCGCCCCAACTACCCGCCAAGTTGACCACGGCACCGGCCTGCGAGGTCAGGCCCGTACGCCACCCGCAGACACAGCCGGAAGCATGCCATCCGTCCGACCTATTTAAGCCGAATGGGTAAGACAGGCAAAGGGATGAACACTCCGAGAGGTGAGTAGACTGTGGACCCTGAACATTTTCTGGGGAGCTCGGCCGACGGGCGAGGACTGACTTGAGCGTCGGAGGGGTCGGGCGGAGCATCCGACCCGCCTTGCTGCAGGTCTCGTTCCCGACGACTGGAGCGTGCAGCCGCCTTTCGGAGCGGTCGGGAGGCGGGAGCAGGAGCCATCGACGGGCCCGAACCGTACCGAGACGACCCCCCGGTTCCCGGATTCCGCGCCGCGCGCCCCGGGGTCACGGTAAAAAAGTTGTGTCCCCTAACAGATTGGCGCTAGGAGGAGGGCCTCTCTGCCGAGGGCCTGCCTGCTCCGCCTTTAACGACACATGGACGAAAGGTCGCTTCCGGCTGGCACCTCGGCGGAGGTCCCACAGACCTCCGAACCCTGGAGGGACGATCCTGCCGCGACCGCAGATCGCTACTGGAGTATATTTAGCGACGCCGGACTCCACCCGCCGAGTGGGGTTCCCCCGCTTCTTCCCCCCGTCACGGCGGAGGCTTTTCAGGACCTTTCCCAACAGGTCCGAACCCTGGCAAGTACTGTCCAGGCCGTCCTCCCCCGCCTACTCCAGGAGGCGGCAGAGCCGACCCTCCAAAGGCCGGAACCCCTTCCCCGGCATCATGAGGCATTTCCACCGGCACCATCTTCCCCAGCCTCCCGCCGGGTTCAGGACGGAACCCCGGCCCTCGAAACCTGGGCGTCCGCGCCCGAACCGGCGGTGTCCTCGGATCGGCAGAACTTATTCGGGCTCAAATCCGTTCCATCGCACAGCGTCTGGATGAGGTGCAAAGGGACGTCCGTAAGTCCAAAGAAGAGCAGAGGAAAGTGTCCCACTAGGAGTCCCCGTTCGCCAGCGACATACGGGAATACCCGGTGCCCTTGAACTTCCGTCTCCCCTCCATCGACCTTTATGATGGAGTCAGTGATCCAGCGGATCACGTCGCCGCTTTCCGGGCTCAGATGGCCCTATATGGAACCTCGGACGCCTTGATGTGCCGTGCGTTCCCCACCACGCTGAAAGGATTCGCTCGTACGTGGTACAGCACCTTAAAAAGCGGGACGGTGACATCCTTTGAACAGCTCGCCAAGGACTTCGAGCTACGTTTTTTGGCGTTTGCGCGACCAAAGCCTTCTGTCGCACTCCTCCTGGGTTTGAAGCAAAAAGAGGACGAACCCCTCTCCCACTTTGTGTGAAGGTTTACCACGGAGGTACGGGAGTTATCGGATGCTCACCCATCGTTATTGATGCAGGCGTTTATGATGGGGCTGCGACCGTCGAGGTTTTGCTGGTCCTTGGTGGAGCGACCCCCCGCGTCCATCGCGGAAATGTTTCAGCGGGCAAGTCAATATGTGGCGGCCGAGTCCTGGATGTCGGGAAGAAAGGAAGAACGACCGAGGGGGCATTCTACTCCATCCCGATCGGGAACGACAACTAGGCGAGAGTCCCCACACCGGGGCCGCCGGATGGGCCACCCTGACCCATACGCGCCCGCGCCTCCACCTCCCCCCTTGAACGCGTCTCGGACGCAAATATTTCTCCAGATAAAGGAACGGGGAATGCTCAGGCCGCCCCGTCCGATGAAGGGCCGGCGAGAGCTGGCCGATCATACCCGGTATTGTCGCTTCCATCGGCAAAACGGACATGATCTGAGCAATGCCACGGTGACGACAAATTGAAGAGCTGATCCGAAGAGGTCACTTAGATCAGTACCTCCAGCATCCACGGGAACCATCCCTGTGTCCCGAAGGCCCTGTCGAGCAACACATCGACGTGATTACAGGGGAGCCCGCCGCTGGAGGGCATAGTGCCTCGGGTCGAAGAGCTTACGCCCGTGCCGTTGCGACCGGGGAATACCACCCTCCCTCCGAACCAGAGATCACATTCCCCTCAGGGGACATGGGAGCGACGGAGCATGATGACGCGCTGGTGGTGTCGGCCCGAATAGCCAACGCGCAGGTCCGAAGGATTATGGTCGACACTGGCAGCTCGGCCGACATCCTTTACTTCGAAGCCTTTTTGAAGCTAGGGTTGCCGAAGGAAGCCCTGAAGCCCTTGCACTCGGCACTCACCGGCTTTACCGGCGACTCGATTTCGCCGCGGGGCGCGGTGACCCTACCGTTGACTCTCGGGGATTCTCCGAAGGCAAAAACTCTGCTGGTGACCTTTCTGGTGGTCGACCTCCCTACCGCGTACAATGCCATCCTGGGCCGACCCACCCTCAACAGGCTACGGGCGATTATATCCACATACCACCGAGCGTTGAAGTTCCCGACGATCGAGTCGGGAGGTCGAGGAGATCCTCGAGAGTCGAGGACGGTGTTATTTGGCGGTGACATCCACAGGTAAGAGAAAAAGGCGGAACAGCCCTCGAAGACCCACGTGGGGCCTGCGCCCGACCGAGCATCGAGCCGACAAACCCAGCGGTTAATATTCGGCTGCAAGATGACCGTCCCGATCGGACGGTCGGAATCGGCCGGACACGGATGATCGAGGCGGGCACGGCTTATCGACCTCCTCGAGAAAGCACCGATGTCTTCGCACGGGCGGTGCCGACCTCGGGAATCGATCGAAGTTTCTCGGCACCATCTGCACATTTCCCGACCGCCCGCTCGGTAAGACAAAGACCCGGCCTCGGTCCCTCGGCGCCAACGAGCTGTGCAAATGGAAGTCGGCGAGCTCTTGGCGTCGACTTCATCGAGGAAGTCGGTATCCTCGGTGGCTGTCAATGTAGTCCTCGTCGAAGCCTAATCGAAGCTGGAGGATGTGTGTCGACTACACCGATCTAAATCGTGCTTGCCGAAGGATTGCTTCCCCTTGCCTAGGATCGACCGGTGATCGACTCAAGCGCGAGAACGCGCCGTTTCTCCTTCATGGACGCCTACTCCGGTTATAACCAGATCCGGATGGCCCCCGAGGATCAGCAACATACGGCCTTCCATACACCCCAAGGAGCTTACTTCTACAAGGTCATGCCGTTCGGATTAAAGAACGCGGGCGCTACCTACCAAAGGATGGTGAACAAGGTGTTCGCCCAGCAAATAGGGCGAAACATGGAAGTATATGTTGACGACATGATCGTGAAAAGTCGCACAGGGGCTGCACACCTTGACGACTTGCGGGAAACCTTCTCTATGCTGAGAAGATATGGGATGCGCCTTAACTCAGCTAAGTGCGTCTTCGGCGTGACAGCAGGGAAGTTCCTCGGATTCATCATACACGAGAGAGGAATTGATGCCAACCCCGAGAAGATCCGAGCTCTCACCGACATGAGATCTCCGAGAACAGTAAAGGAGCTTCAATGCCTTAACGGAAGGATAGCGGCTCTGTCGGTTTTGTCGGTCGGAGATAAGTGCCTTCCTTTCTTGAGTCCTCAAAGATCGAAGAACTTCCAATGGGCGGCAGAATGCGAGGAAGCTTTCAAGCTGAAGCGGCACTTATCGGGCTCCCCGCCTTATCCGGTGTCTGCGCCGGATAAACTTACCCTCTACCTGGCGGCATCTCAGCATGCGATGAGCTCGATCTTCTTGAAGGAAGCCCCCGACGCGCAACATCCGATTTACTACATCAGCCATGTGTTGCGCGGGCCAGAGCAGCGCTATCCTCCCATTGAAAGGTTGGCATTTGCACTTGTCCTAGCGGCTCGGAAGCTACGCCCCTACTTCCAAGCCCATACGATCGAGGTAATGACCGACCAACCCCTGCGTCAAGTTCTTTCTAAGTTTGACGTAGCAGGGCGTCTTCTAAAATGGTCGGTGGAGCTATCCGAGTTCGACCTCTGCTACAAGCCGAGAACAGCCATCAAGGCCCAGGCCTTGGCCGATTTCATCTCGGAGTTGACACAGCCGGAAACGGAGTGCGTTGAGCAAATCCACCGAGACTGGACCCTGCACGTGGATGGGTCTTCCAGCTCCAGGGGTGCCGGCGCCGGACTCATTTTAGAGGACCCCGACGGACACGCTTTCGAGCGTTCCCTCCGCTTCGGTTTCGAGGCCACGAACAATGAGGCGGAATACGAGGCGCTTTTGGCAGGCCTCCGTTTGGCAGCCGAGATGCAGCTGGGAGCAGTCCATGTTCTCACGGATTCCCAACTCGTCGCCGAACAAGTTGGCGGAGAGTATCGGGCGCGGGATTCGACCATGTCCAAATACCTGACCAAGGTAAAAGCCCAAACCTCTAACTTTCCTCGTTTCACTCTGTCCAGGGTGCCCAGGTCCCAAAACGAGCGGGCGGACCAGCTCGCGAAATTAGCCTTGGAGCCGATCTAGAGGAACATCCCGAGGTCGAAGAGCTCACACACCGGTCGGTGGCCATCATGGAGATAGGGGACCCCGGAGTCCCGACCTCTCCACCTACGTGGATTCAGGAAGTGCTGAAGTATAAGCGCGATGGGATCCTGCCTGAGGATGAGGTCAAGGCACGGCGGCTCCGCCGAACCCAGGCGTGGTACTGCGAGATTGGCGACCGGCTCTACAAAAGGTCGTTTTCCCATCCCCTACTGCGATGTTTAGATCCCGATGAGGTAGAAGTGATTCTCGCTGAGGTTCACGGCGGGACTTGTGGGGAGCATATGGGCGGCGAACTTTGGCCTTCAAAATACTACGCCAGTGGCTACATCGCCTACGTTGCACCGAGAGCAGGCGTGCGACGGCGCGACACTTGCCGCGCCGCGCCCGCAGCTCCCGCGGTCCCGCTCACCTCCATGGATTGCGCTTGGCCCTTCGCTCAATGGGAATGGACCTCTTGGGGCCGTTCCCCGGCGTCCGCACGGAGACATATCATCGTGGGGATAGATTATTTCACTAAGTGGGTGGAAGCCGAGCCCTCGCAACCATTACTACGAACGGGTCGAATAGCCAGATGGAAGAACATCGTGACCCGATTCGGTCGCCCTAACGTTATCATCGATAACGGAACCCGGTCACAAAGACTCGGTTTACACGGAGTTCGCGACTTATCACATCGATTGAGGTTTAGCTTCGGTGGCCCACCCCTGCACCAACGGGCTCGAGGTGACCAACCGATCTATCCTTGATGGACTTAGAAAGGACTTTGGAAGCCCGACGAGTGGGTCGACGAGCTCCCGAACATCCTATGGTCTTTGCAGACTACCCCAAAGACGGCCGGCGAGTCCCCACACTGGCATTCGGCGTGGAAGTAGTCCTACCATCGAGTTGGCCATTCCAACATTCCGTGGAGAACTATGAGGAATCCACCTCGCCCAGTGGAGTTCGGGCTGGCCTAGACTCGCTGGAAGAACGCAGGCCAACGCCAAGACGTAAAGATGCCGCGCATACAACGTGAGTGTTGCCGTGGTTATAACAAGAAGGTGCGCCGACCTCGGGATGGGAGACTTAGTATTACGCAAGGCGGAAGTAAGCGATCCCGCCAACTCGAGGCAAGTTTGCACCTAAGTGGGAAGGCCCCTACCGCGTAATCAAAGTCATCCGACCACGCCCGACTCGCGACTATGGCCGGGCAGCAATTCCCGAGGACCTGGAACGTCCAGAACCTTAAGAAGTATTTTGTTTAAGGACAAAACAGAAGCAGGCCAATATTTGACTCGGGCTATTGGAATGAAGTTGGAAATTATATTGCCATAAAAAAGAAAATTGTATTACCAAAAGATTTGGAGTACAAAAACGAGCCCCTAGAGGGGAATGAAGGATTACAAAGGCGAGGGAAGGCCCTCCAAAAAAAGAAGAAAAAACTCTTCGCCGCACTGGGAAGGTCCGCCGGCGAAGGAACCTCGCCGGCATGTCGACTTCTCGGTCCTCGGGGCAGGAGGTAAGGGATCCTCTCGACACGAGCTCGGAGGGCACGCTGAACCGGCCAGGGCAACCTTGTACCCATACTCATATGATTCCCGCCTGTCCGGCCCGAGGAGGAAGCCCTCCTCCGACTTCTTGTACGCCTCGATCGCCTCCTTGCCCTCTCCGGCTGCCTTCCGCGCGGCAAGAGCTTCCTGGGCAGCCTTCACTCGCCTCTCGAAGTCCTTGGCGCTAACTCCGGCCTCCTTCGTCCGGAGGCGGTTCTCAGCCTTCTCCGTCCGAGAAGCTTCGCAGCTTGGCCTCCGACGCCGAGGCGGCCTCGAGCTCGGCGGTCGGCGCGACTTCCGCCCATGTCGGCCGTGACGCTGCTCGGCAAGAAGAATCGCCAGTCCAGACCCGCCGGCCTCTTCAGCCGGCGCGCAACTCGAGGTTGCGCCGCCTGCATCGCCACCAACCGACCGGCGTCATGCACCCGGTCGACGAGGGCCGTGGTGTAGTGGAGATTCTGCATAAAGAGGAAAGGCTAAAAATGATGAACAGTGCTTAGCCAAGAGAATACACACAAGACGGTGCTTACCCACAACACCGACTTGGCGATGAGTGCTTCCGAGGGGAGCGTGTATAGGTCCCGAGCAACGTCGGGATGGAGCGCCCCCCGGAGGTAGCTGGCCGAGGGCTCTCCCCCGATCCACACCTTGTCCCCGGGATGACCATGCCACCGGCCACCAGAGGGTCGCCGCCCCGGCGGGACTCGCCCATCACTCGGGAAAGGAATGGCTGATCCTTCCCTGACGTGACTTGGCATAAGTCCTTCATGGCCGGAGGACGCTGACCCTTCCCGGTCGTCCCCTGGCTGGGCCCGGCGCTCTCGGCAGGAGCGGAGGCGCCCGGTCGCTCGATCGTCTCGGCGGATGGAGCCACAGGCACCTCCAGGTCCACCACGTCCTTGGCCTTGGCCCTCTTCTTTGGGCGCCCCTCCTCGGTAGTGCGCGGGGAGCCACCCCCCGCCCGCTTGGGAACCCCCGGAGAGCGCGGAGACGGTCCTGTCGGAGCACCCGAATCATGGAAGGACCGCAGGTTCACCATCTCTGCAAAGAACAAGGATGAGTTAGAAACTAGAGGGCGGCAGCAAGCCTAAAGACGCGAGACAACAATAGCCTACCCCGTGAGCGCGGACTTAGTCCCGCCTCCACAAGCCACTTCTCCGACATGTTGCGGATGGCTTGCGAGGAAGGGAGGATTACCCTTAACCGCTCGAGGTGAGCACGCTCCTCGGCATTGAGTTTCGGGGCAGTGTTATCAATGGTCCTTGACGACCACCGAACCCCAAAACCCCAGTCCTTCTGGCACTGGACGAAAGAGAAGCGCCTCTTCCACCCTTTGTTATTGGTGGGGGCGCCGCTAACCCGGAACCCTGTCCGGGCGGCAAGGAAGTATCCCCCCGACCCCTTGAAAAGGCGGAAACAGGAGAGGAAGAGGTTGCGGGTCGGGGCGATGTTGGCGTAATGGCATTCCCCCAGGAAAGCCACCAGATACCGCCAAGAGTTTGGAGTTATTTGTGAAAGCGAGATCCGCCACAAGGATATGCAGGATACTATGATTGGATGCCCCTGGAAGACGCAGGCCGGCCTCTAAGGCATCGGCGGTCAGGGCAAAGCCCTTAGGAACCGGGTCGAAAGCCCGCTGCCCTGCTTCAGGGGCCGAAAGGCTGTATTCTTCCGGGATGCCGTAGCGCCGCCGGAGAATCCCTACCATGCGCTCATCCAAGGTGGAATCCTGGTCGTGCGGCCACATTATGGCCTCTAGCGCACGCGCCGCTTCCGCACCTGAGGAAGGGCTGGAAGGAGGAGATGAGGGGAGAGCGGCGACACGGGTTGTAACAGAGGGGGAGGAAGAGGAAGAAGCAGATGAGAAGGAGGTGGAAGGAAGAGCCATCACGCACTAACCTACAGTGGAAGGAATCGACTGGAAGAAGTCAAAGGACACCGGAGCCAAGGGAGAAAACTCGAAGGAAGACGACGGCAGGACTAGAGAGGGAAAACTCCGCTGATAAAAGTGATAGAGTGTCGCGGAGCTCGCTATTTATAGAAAGGGGGGCCTCGGCCTTTCGCCTCCCGAGGCAGGCGACAGCATGACACCGCAACACCGCCCAATAGCGTCGTATTAATGGAGAGGTGACGTGTCCACTGCCCAGGTAAGTAACTTACCTAGCACGCCAGCGGCTCCTCGATTCCAGCAACCGCACTATCGCGAGCCGTTTTTCGAAGCGGCACGGCGGCGGTTCGGTTTTCCAGGCCTTGAGCGGCGGCTCGGCCCTATATCCCGAACGGCGGTTCGGCGATATCGGTTTTCCAGGTCTTGAGCGGCGGCTCGACCACTGGTCTTCTAGGACTTGAGCGACGGCTCGGCCCTATATCCCGAATGGCGGTTCGACGATATCGGTTTTCCAGGTCTTGAGCGGCGGCTCGACCACTGGTCTTCTAGGCCTTGAGCGGCGGCTCGGCCCTATATCCCGAATGGCAGTTCGGCGATATCGGTTTTCCAGGTCTTGAGCGGCGGCTCGACCACTGGTCTTCTAGGCCTTGAGCGGCGGCTCGGCCCTATACCCCGAACGGCGGTTCGATCATCAGTTTTCCAGGTCTTGTGCAGACCTCGACCCCTTGTTACCAAACGACGGGTCAGTAACAGGGAGTCGAACATCGCCTGTCCTTTACCCCGAACGGCAGTTCGGTTACATGGTCCTGAGTTCCTCAACCATTGGTTTTCAGGGCCTTGCGCGGGTCTCGACCCCTGATTACCGAACGACGGATTGGCAACGGGGGATTGAGCGTCGCCTCGACCCTTTATCCCGAACGGCGGTTCGGCGATATCGGTTTTCCAGGTCTTGAGCGGCGGCTCGGCCCTATACCCCGAACGGCGGTTCGATCATCGGTTTTCCAGGTCTTGTGCAGACCTCGACCCCTTATTACCAAACGACGGGTCGGTAACAGGGAGTCGAACATCGCCTGCCCTTTACCCCGAACGGCGGTTCGGTTACATGGTCCTGAGTTCCTCAACCATTGGTTTTCAGGGCCTTGCGCGGGTCTCGACCCATGATTACCGAACGACGGATTGGCAACGGGGGATTGAGCGTCGCCTCGACCCTTTATCCCGGACGGCGGTTCGGTTACATGGTCTTGAGCGACGGCTCGACCATCGGCTTCCTAGGCCTTGAGCGGCGGCTCGGCCCTATATCGACAGCGGTTCGGTGACTATGGTTTTCTGGGTCTTGAGGCTCCTCGACCCCCTTTTATCCCGGACGGCGGTTCGGTTACATGGTCTCGAGCTTCCTCGATCATCGGTTTTCCGGGTCTTGAGCGGCGCCTCGACCCCTTATCCTGCACAGGGATTCAGTCAATTATGTCACGACGCGACAGAACCTCCGCCCGAGATCTCAGTCGGCAACCAGGTTTTTCCGAGCACCACCCCCCAATCCTCAAGATCGTCCCGCAGGAGTGGCTTTTTGAGGGGGTGTAGTGTTAGGGGTATTGAGTATGACGTGACACCTGGTCTTGGATCGTACACCCGGATGACGTCATCGCCCCTCCTGCGCTCCATTACTCCCACGATTTGATCGCCCGACGTCGCTTCTCCTGCACGCCCCAACTACCCGTCAAGTTGACCACGGCACCGCCTGCGAGTCGAGCCCGTACACCACCCGCGAAGGCCCGAAGCATGCCATCCGTCCAGGCCTATTTAAGCCGAATGGGTAAGGCAGGCAAAGGGATGAACACTCAGAGGTGAGTAGGCGGTAGACCTTGAACATTTTCTCGGGAGCTCGGCCGACGGCGAGGACTTGAGCGTCGGAGGGTCGGGCGGAGCATCCGACCCGCCTGCTGCAGGTCTCGTTCCCGACGACTGGAGCGTGCAGCCGCCTTTCGGAGCGGTCGGGAGGCGAGAGCAGGAGCCATCGACGGGCCCGAACCGTACCGAGACGACCCCCCGGTTCCCGGATTCCGTGCCGCGCGCCCCGGGGTCACGGTAAAAAGTTGTTTCCCCTAACACCCTCCAAAAAGAAGAAAAAATCCCTCAAGCCGCGGCTCCGAGAAGGCTGTCGTCGAAGGGAACCTTGCCGGGCATGTCAACCCCCTTGTCCTCGGGACAGGAGGTGAAGGGATCCTCCTCAACCGCGGAGCCTGGAGGGCACGCTCGGAATCGGGCCAGGGCAACCTTGTACCCATACTCGTATGATACCCTGCCCGTCCGGTCCAGCCCGAGGAGGAAGCCCTCCGACTTCTTGTATGCCTCGACCGCCTCCCGGTCCCTCTCGGCGGCTGCCTTCCGCGCGGCAAGAGCTTCTGGCGGCCTTCACCTCGGCCTCTCGAAGTCGACGGCGGCCAACTCGAGGCCTCCTTGGTGCGGAGGCGGTTCTCACCTCCGTCGGAGAAGCCTGCAGTTTGGCCTCCGACGCCAGGCGACCTCGAGCTCGGCGGTCGGCGTGACTTCGCGCCCATGTCGGCCGCACGCGGCGGCGATAACGCCTCGGGTCCAGACCCCGCTCGGGCCTCTTCAAGCTGGTGGCGCAACTCGAGGTTGCGCTCGCCCAGACCGCCCACCAACCGACCGGCGTCGTGCACCCGGTCGATGAGGGCCGTGGTGTAGTGGAGATTCTGCATAGAAAGGAGAAAGTCAAATGGTGAACAGTGCTTAGCCAAGAGAATACACGCAAGACGGTGCTTACCCACAACACCGACTTGGCCGACTTGGCGATGAGTGCTTCGAAGGAGCGTGTACAGTCCCGAGCTATGTCGGGATGGGCGCCCGAGGTAGCTGGCGAGGCTCCCCCGACCCACACCTTGTCCCCTCGGGACAGACCATGCCACCGGGCCACCAGAGGGTCGCTCAGCGCCCCAGAAGGGACCTCGCCCATCACACGGGAAAGGAATGGCTGATCCTTCCCCGACGTGACTCGACATAAGTCCTTCATGGCCGGAGGATGCTGACCCTTCCCGACCGTCCCCTGGCTGGGCCCGGCGCTCTCGGCAGGAGCGGAAGCGCCCGGTCGTTCGGTCGTCTCGGCGGATGGAGCCACAGGCACCTCCAGGTCCACCACGTCCCTGGCCTTGGCCCTCTTCTTTGGGCGCCCCTCCTCGGTAGTGCGCGGGGAGCCGCCCCCCGCCCGCTTGAGAACCGCCGGAGAGCGCGGAGACGGTCCTGTCGGAGCACCCGAATCATGGAAGGACCGCAGGTTCACCATCTCTGCAAAGAACAAGGATGAGTTAGAAAATAGAGTGTGGCAGCAAGCCCAAAGATGCGAAACAACAATAGCCTACCCCGTGAGCGCGGACTAAGTCCCGCCTCCACAAGCCACTTCTCCGACATGTTGCGGATGGCTTGCGAGGAAGGGAGGATTACCCTTAACCGCTCGAGGTGCGCACGCTCCTCGGCATTGAGTTTCGGGGCAGTGTTATCAATGGTCCTTGACGACCACCGAACCCCGAAACCCCAGTCCTTCTGGCACTGGACGAAGAAGAAGCGCCTCTTCCACCCTTTGTTATTGGTGGGGGCGCCGCTAACCCGGAACCCTGTCCGGGCGGCAAGGAAGTATCCCCGACCCCTTGAAAGGGGGGAAACAGGAGAGAATAAGGTTGCGGGTCGGGGCGGTGATGGCGTAATGGCATTCCCGCAGGAAAGCCACCAGATACCGCTAAGAGTTTGGGGTTATTTGTGGATGCGAGATCCGCCACAAGGATATGCAGGATACTATGATTGGAGTGCGAGGGAAGGCGCAGCCGGCCTCTAAGTCATCGGCGTCGGGGCAAAGCCCTTAGGAACCGGTCGAAAGCCCGCTGCCCGGCCGGGGCCGAAGGCTATATTCTTCCGGGATGCGTGGCGCGCGGAGAGGATCCCTACCATGCGCTCATCCAGAGTAGAATCCTGGTCGTGCGGCCACATTATGGCCTCTAGCGCACGCGCCGCTCCCGCACCTGAGGAAGGGCTGGAAGGAGGAGATGAGAGGAGAGCGGCGACTCGGGTTGTGACAGAGGGGGAGGAAGAGGAAGAAGCAGATGAGGAGGTGGAAGGAAGAGCCATCATGCACTAACCTACATGGAAGGAATCGATCAAGGGAGTCAAAGGACACCGGAGCCAAGGAGAAAACTCAAGGAAGGAAGCGGCGGGACTCGAGAGGCAAAACTCCGCTGGTAAAAAGTGATAGAGTGTCGCGGAGCTCGCTATTTATAGAAAGGGGGCCCAGCCTTTCGCCTCCCGAGGCAAGCGACAACATGACGCCGCACATACCGCCCAATAGCATCGCATCGGGCAGTCGAAGCGCCGGCGTCATATTAATGAAGAGGTGACGTGTCCACCACCCAGGTAAGTAACTTACCCAGCACGCCAACGACTCCTCGATTCCAGCAACCGCACTATCGCGAGCCGTTTTCGAAGCGGCACGGCGGCGGTTCGGTTTTCCAGGTCTTGAGCGGCGGCTCGACCACTGGTTTTCTGGGTCCAGAGCGGCGGCTCGGCCCTTTATCCCGAACGGCGGTTCGGCGATATCGGTTTTCCAGGTCTTGAGCGGCGGCTCGACCACTGGTCTTCTAGGTCTTGAGCGGCGGCTCGACCACGGGTTTTCTGGGTCTTGAGCGGCGGCTCGACCCCTCATCCCGAACGGCGGTTCGGATGATATGTTTCTCAAGGTCTTGTGCGGACCTCGACCCCTTATTACCGAACGACGGATCGGCAACAGGGAGTTGAGCATCGCCTGCCCTTTACCCCGAACGGCGGTTCGGTTACATGGTCTCGAGGTTCCTCGACCATCGGTTTTCAGGGCCTTGCACGGGCCTCGACCCCTGATTACCAGAGGACGGATTGGCAACGGGGGATTGAGTGTCGCCTCGATCCTTTATCCCGAACGGCGGTTCGGTTTTCCAGGTCTTGAGCGGCGGCTCGACCACTGGTTTTCTGGGTCCAGAGCGGCGGCTCGGCCCTATATCCCGAACCGCCGTTCGGTTATTATGGTTTTCCAGGTCTTGAGCGGCGGCTCGACCACTGGTCTTCTAGGACTTGAGCGACGGCTCGGCCCTATATCCCGAACGGCGGTTCGGTTATTATGGTTTTCCAGGTCTTGTGCGGGCCTCGACCCCTTACTACCGGACGGCGGTTCGGCAACGGGGGATTGAGCGTCGTCTCGATCCTATATCCCGAACGGCGGTTCGGTTATTATGGTTTTCCAGGTCTTGTGCGGACCTCGACCCCTTATTACCAAACGACGGATCGGCAACAGGGAGTTGAGCATCGCCTGCCCTTTACCCCGAACGACGGTTCGGTTACATGGTCTCGAGGTTCCTCGACCATCGGTTTTCAGGGCCTTGCGCGGGCCTCGACCCCTGATTACCGGACGACGGATTGGCAACGGGGGATTGAGTGTCGCCTCGATCCTTTATCCCGAACGGTGGTTCGGTTACATGGTCTTGAGCGACGGCTCGACCACCGGCTTTCTAGGCCTTGAGCGGCGGCTCGGCCCTATATCCCGAACGACGGTTCGGTGACTATGGTTTTCTGGGTCTTGAGGCTCCTCGACCCCCTTTATCCCGAACGGCGGTTCGGTCACATGGTCTCGAGCTTCCTCGATCGCCGGTCTTCCGGGTCTTGGCGCGCCTCGACCCCTTATCCTGCACAGGGACTCGGTCAATTATGTCACGACACGGCAGAACCTCCGCCCGAGATCTCAGTCGGCAACCGGGTTTTTCCGAGCACCACCCCCCAACCCTCAAAGACCATCCCGCAGGAGTGGCTTTTTGAGGGGGGGTAATGTTAGGGGTATTAAGTATGACGTGACACCTGGTCCTGGGTCGTACACCCGGATGACGTCATCGCCCCTCCTGCGCTCCATTACTCCTACGATTTGATCGCCCGACGTCGCTTCTCCTCTGCATCGCCCCAACTACTCACCAAGTTGACCACGGCACCAGCCTGCGAGGTCAGGCCCGTACGCCACCCGCAGACGCAGCCGGAAGCATGCCATTCGTCCGACCTATTTATGCCGAATGGGTAAGACAGGCATAAAGGGGGAATGAACACTCCGAGAGGTGAGTAGACTCGAACACCCTAACACATTTCTGGGGAGCTCGGCCGACGGGCGAGGGCTGACTTGAGCGTCGGAGGGGTCGGGCGGAGCATCCGACCCGCCTTGCTGCAGGTCTCGTTCCTGACGACTTAAGCGTGGAGCTGCCTTTCGGAGGGGTCAGGAGGCGGGAGCAGGAGCCATCGACGGGCCCGAACCATACCGAGACGACCCTCTGGCTCCCGGATTCCACGCCGCACGCCCCGGGGTCACGGTAAAAAGTTGTTTCCCACAACAATTATTAATATAAATAACTTATGTTATTATAATTGAGATATTTAAGTATAAATATCAAAAGTTACCAATACTATCTCAAAAAATGATATATTGATCTAGTCTCAAGAAGATTTAGTATACATTTTTGTTTAACAAGTGATAAAAGTAAAAAAAATTTAAACAAAATAAATATTTTTTAAAATAACTTAAAAAATAATCAAATAAAAAATATTTATTATGTATGCATAGTTGAAAGTGTAATTGTATGTTGAAGCCTATACGAGACTAAGTATCAATTTTATAGTTGGAATACTGAATAAATATTAGAGTTATTTTGATGTGGTACATACAAGGAAATATGATATTGATAACATATAACCATTATGGTTTGTTCCTCAAACTTAATGTGATATTATATTTATTAAATTTATTGATCTGTTTTATAAAATTTGTATGCATGTATAAAATATTTTTCATTCCTCTAAAAACAAGTGGCCAAGTTTTTGTTTTCTTAATGCTGCTGTGGCTGTATGTATGTATGTGTACATGTATAGTTTTTACTTTTGCATTGCACTTATGCTCTCTAAAATATCATATTTTTTGCACAAATGGTTTTCCATCATCTCTGATCCATAAACTATAAAGATGCATAGATGTTCATATTACAAAGTTGGAAGACCCTGAGTTGCTAAATGTCTGTGCTTACTCAACAACAGAGTTCCCAAGGTAACTTTGGTTAAATCAACTCAGGTTTAAGTGTTGCTAAATGTTTCTGAGGACACTGGAGCAAATGTTAAAAGACTCTACATGATTTGATAACAAAACAACAAAACAATCAATCAAGAAGAGGAAGAAGAAACAGATTGCATGACAGGATGGTTCTTGCTGTGTTCTAACCTTTTTTCTACTTTTTAGTCCAATGGAAACCTCAACACAACCAAACAAAACCTCCGATCTGTACATATTTCCATACGAGCATTGTTTGATCTTCCACTCTCAGTCAACAATCGGAACCAAACAATTATTGATGGGCTTAAGAATTCGAGCATGCAAACGATCCAAAGGAGACTTCGCGTGCACCAACTCATGTCCGCTGGAATAGCCGCAGCGGTTTGCGCGTGGGGAGACCCCGACCCGGCTCGCCCGCCGGTCTGCTCCCCGGTCAAACCGCGTGACGTCGGGTGGGACCGCGCCGACGTGGACTCAAACGTGTTGCTGGCTCCAGCTACGGGGCCGAGGAGCGCGTGGGGCCCTTCCCCCGCGTGGCGAGGCGTGTCGCTGACCGACGTGTCACCAGGTCGGCTCGAGATCTCGTCTCGGTTGCGTGCCACTTGTGATGTCGTCCGCTGTTTGGTCGCATCGACTGATCCCCACAGATTGCAAGCACAGAAGTCTGTGTGCACAAGAAAGCTAGAGAGAGAAAGATGAGAGCTTGGATGGCTTGCTGTTGAACGAAGGGTGGGGAGAGAAGTGAACTTGCAGAGAACAAGGAGGAGGAGGGGGGGGGACAAGCGGTCACCGTCCATGGTCTTTTGTCCGGATGAGCACGTAAGCAGCTTGTGTGTGAAGCCCTCGCGGTTGGTGAGAGCTTCACAACCCCGTCCCTGTCGTGGTGAGGAGGACGGCTTGGGGTTCCTTTACCGCCTTCCCCGTCCTCCTGCCTGGTTTAGGTTCGACTTTGTTGTCTTCAATATAGCAGAAGGTATATATTGAAGCTGGCCTCCATTCCAAGGCTGCGTTGCCGCCTGCAAACCAAGGGAGGATATGGAAGGAAGAGTTGAGGAGGAGGAGGAGCAGCAGCAGTTGCCGCCTGGGTTCAGGTTCCATCCCACCGACGAAGAGCTGATCACCCACTACCTCGCCCACAAGATCACTGAGGCGGACTTCGATGCGAGAGCAATCGCGGAGGTCGACCTCACCAAGTCCGAGCCATGGGATCTCCCCGGTAAACATCTCGATGATGTGCTGATATGCAGTAGGTTTCAAGGAATGGTGCCATCTGATTGAACCTGTGACCAGAGAAAGCGAAGCTGGGGGAAAAGGAATGGTACTTCTTCAGCTTGCGGGACCGCAAGTACCCGAGCGGGGTCAGAACCAACCGAGCCACCGACGCCGGCTACTGGAAGACGACCGGGAAAGACAAGGAGATCTTCGACAGCAGCACCTCAGAGCTGGTGGGGATGAAGAAGACGTTGGTGTTCTACAAAGGGAGAGCGCCGAGAGGGGAGAAGACCAACTGGATCATGCACGAATACCGTCTCCGCTCCGAGCTCGCCTCAAAATACACCAAGGTCACACATTTACTGCGTTTCGATCGTCGTCCATGGATCATTAGGAAGAGTGTGATCTTTCGCTGAAGGATATGAACTTGATAGGAATAGCATTTGCACCTGTGACAGGATGAGTGGGTCGTCTGCCGTGTGTTCATGAGGAGTAGTTCTTCCGGGAAGAAGTACCCGCCGAGCCAGCCGCGTGCCAACCCTTGTTACGTCGAGCTGGGGCCTGTCTCGACGCCTTCTATCATCCAGAATGAGCTGATGGAGTTCTCGAGGTTCGCCAGAGACAGCCACGGTCCGACCTCACCGATCCAACCACAGCTCAGCTACCATGGAGGAGGAGGAGGAGGCTTCACCCTCGCCGGTATGAAGATGAATCTGGGCGCCCTGCCACCGCCGCCGGCACCGGCAGCGATGCCAGTTCCTCTATTCCAGCCAATGGGGGTGGCCGAGCCGCCGCCTTCGTCGGCCATTGCCAACGGTGTTATGGGAGCCGTGGATGGCGGATTTGGCTCTGATGTCAGGTACCCTAGTATGGACTCTGCCACGGAGCTCGAGGCTTTCTGGCCCCGTTACTGAAGGAGAGGGAAGAGAAGCTTCTTGTTTAGAACTGCACCATTAGAAAGTTGTACTGTTGGAGATCTTTGTGAGATTTCGTGTTCTTCTGCCGCACGCACTCGAAACATTAGATGGAAAAACCGATGGTTTTAGCTTCTTTATTAAGAGCAATTAGAGATCAAAGAGATAGCTATTTCTTTGAGGAGGTGCACAGAACCACTAAAAAATAGAAGGGCGAATGATGATGGTGATTTCATGATCACTAAAAATATATCTTTTGAGGCCTCCGAGTGACCGACCCATCACTTGTTCCTACAAGATTTGGGAGTTGAATTGCTGAAGCTTCTCCATTTATATGCTAATTAGATATACCTTTTGTAAGATAAACAAGAATATATCAAGATACCATCTCGATAAACCCAATCAACACTAGCTAATGTCTTTTGCAATTACAAAGTAATCTATGTGACAGTATATATTCACAATTCATCACATAGCTAAAATGCAGATATAATGGTAATGCACTGGTTTACTGCAAAGGGGGGGAAAATGAAGGCTATCAAACACCCCAAGAAAAGAAGGAAACCCATCAAGAAAAATGTTGGGAGTAATCTGATAATAACAAGTGTAAATTTTGGCATGTAGAAGTTTAAATATTCCAACACCACGAATTGATTTAAAGCAGCATATGAAAGGCTAAATAACAGAACACTTCATACACAAATGCCATTTTTGCTACAAAAATTTCAATGTATGATGATTGTTCAGCTTTTTTTCTCACAGAAGGTGACTCAAAGCCCAAGAGTTTACCACTGCAGATCACAGTGACTGCATGAAGGTTTGCGGCAAACTATGAGCAGAGGCCATCTGCATAGAATGGAGTCATTGTTAGCCACAGAAAAAAGAACAACTCTACACCCTCATAAGAATAATTCATGGCCATCGAGCACAACTACTAACTCTGAATTTTTGCATAGATATTAGATGTGCATGATTAGATAAAGGACACCCGTAAATATGCTGTACACAGAATCCATTCAACACAACAAAACAAGTATGAAAATGTAAATTGACTTGTTTGTCGGACTTATGATCAAATGACATGCAGACTTAAAAAACAGTAGTTGACCTTCAGATTATGTAATGACTCAGTTTCGGCTGTCACTTCTGAAGTTCTCAAGACATGAAAGAAATATCTCGGGAAACACCAATTGTTTTTAGAAAATGTATCACCAAGTATGTATGTGTACATGCAATACTTGCAGAATCATTTACATAGAAAAAAGAACGTCTACAACTGAAGTAAAAATCAAGAACATATAGCAGGTAATTTATGTGGGAATAGATTGCTTTACTAGATGTTTAAATATCAAATATCAAATCATGGTGTCTTGTCTCCTTAACCGTTTGCATAGCATAAGCTATAAGCATGATTCCAGGGGTTTGTGTCCACAATTTCCTCAACAAACACAAATCCGCAAGACATAAGTACTTACAAGACTCTTGTCAAACCAACAGTACACTCCCCAAAAAAATGTGCTTACATAGCATACCCCAGTGTGTGTGTGTGTGTGTGTGTGTGTGAGTGAGTGAGAGAGAGAGAGAGAGAGACCAAGTGCTGTTTTAAAGATTTCACAAAATTTCTTTTACTGCTCATCATACTCAAATAACACTTATTTCTCTTTTTGCAGCTGAACCTCCCCGTTATCTATCAAGAACTCCAAAAGTAAAAGTTATAACCAAAACCAAGGTCATGATAACTTCAGATAAAGGATTTAAATATTGAAGGGATATTGACCAGTATTTGTTGGTCTGATCTTGATACCAGGGAACACATACCAAAGTAAATGGTAACACATGAAAATATGTGCTGTAATATTGTACTGGATTAATGTTCTGTACTGGTAGTCTTTTATGGATCAGTATTAAATTCTTTCTTCCAACTGTCACTCGCCAACCTATTCAACTGGTTCCCCTATCTTTCTTCACTAAACAGATTCTCAGCTAACAGATATTATAACTTCAACATGTGGCATAATCATTTTGCTCAATTTATAAGATTAATTTTATAAGTTCTACTATTTGAAGAAAATAGTCACTCCGCCTGAAATTACTTTCATCAGATTCCTGACTATAATGACACTCTAATGGATGAATTGAAACAGCAAATTTGATCATACACATGATGGCCTTTTCCAAAAAGCATGATGGACCAGTTATAAGCTTGGCATTGTATGAATACATCCACATTCCTATGTCGAATCAAAGCATCACTTTATTGCCAAAGTTTTAACTTCAAAATTTAGTCACCAACCAATTTTATTCGATTCACTTGGATCTGATCCAACCATACATGAACAAACAAATACAGATCTTTGTTTCTCGAACTTTAAAATTCTTTGCCATTGTTCCAATCTCCAAAGGAAGCACTTTCTGAAATAAAAAGTTGCGGACAGAACAATTTAACAGAAGTTGCTTCATTTAGGATTACTTGAAGATTATGTAGCTATTCTACTAATATATATGGTAATGTTTATGCAAATGCCAAACAACAAACCTTACTAAAATATATATTTCTTAGATATTGGACTACCAAACATTATAGCTGCTGTCCCCAGAAAGCAATAACATAACAGGATATAGATTTATTAAGTCAATCTTTACTTTAAAAATCATTGATGAAAAAGGGAAACTAAAACTGATCAGTGTTTTACTAGACAATTTTTCATCTGTCTACCACTTTAAAATGAAAAACCCAGCTACCAAACACAATAGCTGTCATCCCCATAAAGCAATATCACCAACAGGACATGGAGTATTTTTTAGTCAACCTTTATTTCAAAATCAGTCAACTGATGAAAAAGGACAATGAAAATTAAGAGCCTTAAATGATAATCTAAAAATTTTTCATCTGTTTCACCATGCTTGAGATATAAAGGCACATAAGAGACTAAGAATATTACCTGGAATATAAGAAGTACAACATTGATAATTTTTTCATACTCTACTTGTCAGCAAGTCTACGCTTAGGCCTTCTGTGTGTGTGGTTTCCGTGCGCATTTCGTGTTGGCTTTCTTGTGGTTTTAGAGCTGATCATTAACAAATAGATACACGTAAACAAATATCTTATCCATCAAAAAATATAAAAGTAATAAATTAAATATATATGCAAAAGAAACCAACCAAAAGATATCTGATAAGAATTTGTATACAAGGAAAATGGGTAAAGCCAACAAAGCAGAAGCCTGCATGTCCATATAATAGTTGTTTTATTGCTGACCAACGAAATTTTTGATAATATGAAATTCAAATATCTGATGACATAAAGGAAGAATCTAATATACCATAAACCACACCAGCTCTTTGGTAGCAAGAGCTTTTGTTAATTCATATTTCTTTAAATGTTCATGGATGCCAGCTTGGACCTACAATAAGATTAAACAGAACCATAAAATTGATCATGATAGGCATATTGCACATCACATAACCTAAGACTGGAATCTCTAGACATGCAAAAATCTTAAACATTAGGATATGAAAGCAGGGAAAGGGCATAGAGCAAGCTTAAATTGTTCCTAAGCTTGGTGCAGTGCTAAAATGAAACAAACTGATCAGTTAGGAATTGTTTTCATGGTTCAAAATGCGGCAAGACTTCATGGGTCATAAGCAAAGCGCATGACTTTATCCCTTATAACAAAGCAAATAAAAGAAAGCAAATTACCACAAAATCTTCAATCTTATCAACCAAACATTTCATGTCAACGCAGGCAAGTGTTCAACATGCATTACTTGTGCACCCGCATACCAGTGCATGCAACAAGAAGAGTGAACAAGCAGAATACAAGGCAAGAGACCATGCAACATGGCAACATAAATGGGGACCATGGATTGGAACATACAGAAATATGGAGCAGTAATTGAAAGTTTGAAACTACATTATACAAAGCCTGTTGTTGCAGAACATTAAATGTTCAACACCATGTATAAGATTCACCAAATATTTGTAAACATCATTTATATCTGAATGAGACTGTTTGATACAAAAGGGTTTCTTCATTCGATCTAAACTTAGTGCTAGAACCCTAGTAATGCATAGTTGTGGGGTGGCTAAGAATCCTGCTTCATAAGAGGAAAAAATTTAAAGGACAAGGACTTTGAAGTTTGAAATATCAAAATAATGCATGCATAATAGGGAAATGCACAATGAACAAGGAAAAACCAACAATGAATCAATGATGTCAACTGTGATGAGTACGATGACAATGGTTATGTCCTGTCAGCATGATCACAAGGAAAAAAAAAATTACTTCCATATGAAGTAAAGAGTTACATCCTATAGACTTCCTCTTCTGTGTACAGTAAACAATTCTTTTAATGAGCTGGTCTGGCTTTTCAGTTTATCAGATATAGCTATTCCAAAGAACTTGCTAGCTTACAAAAAGCAGAAAACTTGTAGAAACTTCTTGCTTTGTTTATACAGAATTGTTGAATTCAAAATTCACGGGGAGTTACTATTATTCTCATATATAAACATACGTGTCTGCATAAATGTGTGTATATCTCACACTGCAATTTCAGCCCTTTGTCTTATTTCTTTTTACACAATGGGAAGATTGCAATCATGATGAGTGGATAAGATTTTTTTTTTTTTTGGTAAGAGATAAAACCTTTACTAAGAATAAATAAGCAGATCACACCAATTAGGCGGGAAAGAGAAGTGCAAGTATTACCTGGTGATGATAAACTGTTGCTGATTTATGAAACATTCGATAAGCACGAACTATACGTTTCTTGTAGGGTTTCAAAGCAACTTGCACCTTATTGACATGAGGTTTGGTGATAGTAGCGACTTGATCGATATATGGTTTAGAAAACCTCTTGGCTGCCTAAAACCGAAGCACATGGAAATTATATTGGCACAAGTAATTTATTAAAAACAAAAAATTGAGTATATAAAAGAATGTCAATAGAAGGACATCCAGTATTCCCATTAAACAGATTACATTAAGTACCTGGAAGTAGGGACCTCCCAGTTTTTGTACTTTGACTACATGTGTAGCTATGGCATCTTTAGAAGTATGATACACTTCGATGGCCTTAGCTGAGAAAGTGTGCACATAGGGTTCAGCATTTGTTGCAAGAATCACCCATCGCTCTTTAATAGCAGGAATCCATTTCTACAGAAATTGTAGAAGGATGATTACTAAAGTTAAAAATATTACATAAAACATAAACTGTTTTAAGTGCATCTGCAATTCAGCATGTGATTTTTTGTATACAAGATTGAATATCAAGGTATCA
Organism: Musa troglodytarum; assembly: GCA_023547065.1. Lineage (NCBI taxonomy): Eukaryota > Viridiplantae > Streptophyta > Magnoliopsida > Zingiberales > Musaceae > Musa > Musa troglodytarum. The sequence goes on along the minus strand of CP097508.1, from coordinate 3,559,290 downwards.
TATTCAGCAGACTCTCCAATAAACCAGCATGCGCAGAATTTAATTGCTAAAGCATGTAAATATAAATTATTAAAATGATCCTTCACTTTTGATGACATACATTTTTGGCCATTTCCAAGTGGGGTTCCATCCGTTTCTGTGCCTGAGCTGATTTCTCCAATGCCTGAAAAAAATTTCAGACATAAAATGTTGATTGTGATTACAGATTAAAGTTAAAAAAACATGTGTCCTGCATTAATGGTGGGTGACAGAAGTAATACAGAAGGATGCTCTCTTGCAAATATATAAACACCTTATGAAGGAAGACGTCCAATGTAGGTTTTGCATGATGCTTCCAGTAGGTTGTTGCAAGTTCCTGAAATGTTACCATCAAAGTTATCATGAGATGTTTAACATCTATGCCAACTAACATTTCGACATAACACATACCAGATAGCGATTGATATGAGCGGCAAACCAACGAGGTAACCATGCTCCACGGGCCTGTAAAGTAAGCAAAATGGAATTTGACTAATTTTTTGCTGAATTATTTCATTATACAATATCATGTAAACTTGCTGGCTCCACAAGTCCATCTTATCGAAAAGTAAAACAACCTACTACCATTGTGAGAATGAGGAACATGTAAAACCATCATTGGACCCTACCTAATAAATACATACAAATACTTCTTGAAGGAGTTGTACAGGAAGCAGCATTTATACGTCTAAGAGCCTGAACAGATTTCAAGCAAAGATCATCCTTACCCAGGTAATGAACATCTAGATTCTGTATATTAAAGGAAGCTATTCTGGTCCACACGAAAATAAAGGCAGTAAAAAGAACTCATAATCATGAGGCACTGTTTCTGCAACAGTAAAACATTTCTGGGACATTTATTATACAGGATAAAGACACAAGATAAGAAACGAAGTGGGCTTGAAAACAAAGATCAGGACGATACATGTTGCTCAGTTCGTTACTTCTTGTATAGCTTGGATAATCCAGGAATATTACATGAAGAAAGTGTGTTAAAAAATCTGGCATAAAGGACTTCCTACAATTTCTGAAAAAAAAGATACAGACTGTAAAATAATCAAAGGATGTGACACTACTTCATTCATCTTTAAGTATTATTACCTGAGACAACTCCTTTGACTTAGCTGTTGCTTCTAGCTGGGCCCTCATAAGCTCTTCCTAAAGAAGAGACCAACAGCAATATGAATGTCAGAATGTAAAACTTCCACATGATAATAGTGGTTGATAGCACAAACCTCTGCCACATGAAGAGCACGTTCAGTTTTCTGAATTCTACGTTTTTGTTCATCATTTATCTTCTGGAGCTATAAGAGATAACAAGGAGAAATTATATAACCAGCAATGGCAACTTGTGGCAACCAAAATAACATGTTCAACAAATATTTACTTGGAAGTATATAAGAAAAATTGGAAAAATCTTTGACATAATCAAGCAAAAAGATCATAATATTCTTGGTTAAGAAATAAAAATATCAATCTTAACTAAGTTCAAAAGCTAGAAAATACTTTAGCACAGGTGGTATGGAAGAAACTAAATCTAATGCTTACAACATGAAGGATTTTTGTCGAGATTTATTTGGGATCAAATCCATAAAGCCACCAGATATCTGACAGGATCGAAAAAAGAAAAAAATGTGTATCGACCCATATCTTTCTAAATTATAACACTAATAATCAAGTGTTATATCAGTCACCAATTGCAAGGTGGTCAAAGATGGGCCTACAATGCTTCTCCAAAGGCTTTGGACACGTAGATTCATTTATCTAAAAGAATTATCTCTCCCAAAATGTCGCATCGATAGAAGCCCCATGCACCTCACCATCCTTTTTTTTTATCATCACAGTTTTTCCAAAGCCTTTCGTCACTAGGTTCACATATCTGGAAGAATTATCCTTCTACGAACAGACCACTATCCTAAATTAATTGGTCCACAACAGTTGCTGATTATATTTGGCAAATCATGATCTCATGTAAATTATGGAGACACTTCCTTCCAATATTACAATGATTAAAACTCCATCTTGTCATTGTGGCCTGCGCACCTTGGAACTCCAGTATTTTTGTTTCTCTAACAATGGATGAACTGAATACCCATATGGTCAACTATCGGCTATAGACAAAAACTGTGAATAACTATATATTTTCCCCCAATAGCTATATATGGCTCAATGACGTCTAACTATAACATCCTCATTCCATGTGCCTTGTAACCATAGAATGCAAGAATAGTGGTCCATTATGCAACAGTTTTCATTCCAAAAGATGGCTCTAACTAAATTATACTGTAAAGGCTGGCTGTATGACATGAAAAGAAGAAGACAAAAGATGTTATTTGTGTTTAATTGATGATAGAATACATGCAGAAGGACACATTGCTTAAAACCAACATTATAAGTGAAGACCTGTAGTGAACAGATGTTAACATCAAACATATCCAAACATAAGTTTAGACTTACATTTTCCAATTTTAAATTAAGTTCTCCCACTTTCTTTTCAGTTTCACCAGCCTGAGCATCCAAAGCAACTCTTCTTTTGTTCTGTAACTCGATATCATTTCTAAGTTTCTCCATCTGTGCAGAGAATCTACATCACAACCATGCAAATCCTTACAATTACATCACGACTAATCAATGTGATGTTTCAGACCTGCTTCTCAAGTTCATCAGCTCGAGCATGAGCCTTTTTAACAAGCTCCTCTGCATCTCCAGCTCCCTTCTTCTAGACAACCAAAAGTATATGGAAAACATAAGATGGATAGCAACAACCAAAGAGAATAATTGAGCCTCTGTATCATCATAGAGTCACCTGGACTGATTCTATCTCACTTTGTAATGATAAAAGTGTTTTTGACTTCTCTTCAATGATCATTTCCAAATGTGTGATAGTCTCATCTTTGCTCTTCAGGTCACGCGTTCTGTCCAAAATGCTAGCTTCTACGGCAGGAATAACCAAAACACATCATCATTCGAAATCATGTTTCCTCGGCTCAGAAATAATCACAGAATACGAAGAAAAAAACAAAGAAATGGAGTTGGTAGTTTAAATTAAATGAAAACCCCAAAAGAACAAAATCTAATCTGACTGCGATAACCAAACTACAACCTACTTTACCCTTATTTGGAAGTCTTCAAAAAGGAGGCACATTTGTAAAAGAACAAAACTTTAACTTCTCAAGACACCAAAAATGCAGAAGGTGAAGAAATAAAAAAAGAAAATCAGAACCACTTTCTGAAGCAAAAAAATACCCCTTTATTTCATCTTCAAAACCCTAGAGACCCAAGAACAAGAACAAAACTCTAGTCCAATAACAAAAAGAAAAAAAATAAACGAGAATTAAATTCGAAATCGGCGCTGACCTAGGACAGAGATTTTTGACCTAAGCTGCTCCACTTCCAGCTTCAGCGCCGAATCCGACGCCAGGTGTTGGACGACGACCTCCTCTTCGGCCCCGGCATCCGCCCATGCGCCGACGAACACGAGGCAGATCACGATCGAAGCTATCGGCAGCTTTGAAGCCTCCATCATCAGAAATTTTCTCCTCAAGAAATCACAAAGGAATCGCCTTCCTCCTCTCTTTCTATTGTTATCGTTACCGCAACACTACTAATTCTTCTCACATTAAAGTAATTAGAGGAGGAATCGCCCCCATCAGATTTTACTAGGGCAATTACTTTCGATACCCGCCTCCTGGGAAATTGAGCCAATTGGAGAGAGAATTTAGAGTTACGAGGAACCCACCGTGGGACCAGTTTGTAACTGGACAGGTATACTACGGGGCTTGGCACATCCATACGTTTGTAGCCACGCTTAGAACACACGCGACATCTAACCCAAAATATAATAATATTGATTCCGCTTGGACCCACCTGTGGGCCATGGTTGCCTCTGATGTCTCTAGACACTAATTTCGAAGGGTAACTTGGAAAGGGGTAGAAAAAAATTGCGCCCTGTTTTGCAAGGAAGTGGAATGTCGACACGCGTCGATGGAGGAAGTGACAAGGTGGTCCCCCCCCCTCCGTCGTTGCTCCCGTAGCTGTCGGAGCTACCCCTTCCCACGTAGTGTGGGCCGTCTGATACTGATCGGACGGAGGTTATTCCGTGCAGGCCAAATTAGTCATCTGGCTCTTGCTTTGTTGGACCACAACTTTTCATTTTTTTTTTTTGGCGTGGGTGATCATCAAAATGTCCTCTTTTAATTATTTGATTAACCCATGCAATGGCTGGGCATTCTTTCGTCGCTGGCCATCTCCAGGATGTGCAATAATTCATGAAACCAACTTGAAGTAGCAATACTGGTCTGCTGCTGTCGCCAACTGCAGGCATTAGGCATTAGGCATTTGGCATTAGGCAAATCATCAAACATTTGCCACGCATCCACAGGAGCTCGTGCTAAGGCACAATTCGCCAATTGCACACAGCTGATAAATGATACCCAAAACTTCAAATAAAAAAATATATCCATCTTGCTTCTCTTCTCTGTAAGTACCCAAATGCTCATTCCAGAGATCTGGACAGCTTCAGAGGTTTGGAGAGATGGAATAACAATAAATTGTAACAAGTTATCGAAGGAAGATATAAAAAGGCCGAATCATTCCACCCGAAATGGATGGTTTGACCAAGAAACAGGCCTACAAAGGCATTAATGTCAAAGTATCTCGTCAGATGAGATCCGCAACATTGGAAGGCAGCTCCTCTATCACCACATTGTAGAACCTCTGTATATCAAATAGCATCCTCTCATCATCACGGGTAACAAAGTTTATTGCAGTACCCTTTCTTCCGAACCGTCCACTTCGTCCGATCCGGTGGAGGTAGTTCTCTGGTTGAGTAGGCAGATCATAGTTTATCACCATTGACACTTGCTGGACATCAATACCACGAGCAAGAAGGTCGGTGGTGACGAGAACACGAGAGGAGCCAGAACGGAATTCCCGCATTATAATGTCCCTGGTGTTTTGGTCCATGTCTCCGTGAGTAGCAGAAACCGTGTGATCCCTGCTCCTCATCTTATCGGTGAGCCAGTCAACCTTGCGTCGGGTATTAACAAAAATGACACTTTGAGTGATGGTCAGCGCTTCATAAAGGTCACAGAGGGTATCGAGCTTCCACTCTTCTTTCTCGACATTGACATAAAACTGCCTTATACCCTCCAGGGTGAGTTCATCACGCTTCACAAGGATCCTAACAGGTTTGTTCATAAACTTCCTGGTAATCTCAAGGGCCTCAGGCGGCATTGTGGCAGAGAAGACGCCCACTTGAATTTTTGAAGGGAGCAACTGGAAGATATCATATATCTGAAAAGAAACATCAATTCTCAAATTTATATACATAAAGCATATTTCAAATTAGCAATATAATCCAAGTCAGCAGACACATGCACATGTAGAATGAGACTAGGTGGCAGGTGTTGAGCATAGACGTCAAGCACTAGTACTCCAGAATATTAACAATACAATAACCAACAGTTCTTTGGCAATGAAAAACAACAAATAAACCACATTCTATATAGAAAATTATAAGGGAACAATATAGTTTGCATGGACACAGTAATGAAAGTCGTTCGTAACTACAAACCATCACAATTATTTTCATACCAAAGATACAAGTTAGACAAAAGGTCAGCACTTTGTGGTGACAGAAGATGTAATATTATGATATGCATTATCATGCTTGTGAATTTTTGCCACTAATGACAGGAACTGAATCGAGTTGGAGGAAGGATTTGCTCAATAAATTTGCAGTGGAGGGTAAAAAAAGGGATAAACCACAATGACAGGCTATTTATACTATAAGCTCGTATGCATGTAAAATACTTTCAGCTGTTTTTCATATTGCAGATATCAAGCATCTAGAAGATGATTAATGTGAGAAACTGTGACTGTATAAAATTCAGGCCCAAGTCCTCAAAGATCCAATATGTTTTTTTTACAAGCTCACTGTCAGTCATACATTAATCATGTTATACAACAACATAGCCGATTTTGTTTATAAACCACTTTCTTGCAGTCTGATACTTAGCCCTTAGACTGTAGGCATATTGAGAAAGGAATTTAAAAGCCTAAAGAAGGTTCTTTAGTAATCAAAAGTATCTTGAATCAGAATTCTATTAACTGATACAAAGATTTTTAAGTCTATGATACACATAAAATATACATTCATTATTATAATCAGTTCTGTATATTGCAGAACACATTAAAATAATAAAACATTTCTGATACAGTAATTAAAATAATAAAATTGTTTCATCAGAATAACAGGAGTTATCAGCAACGAGAGAACCTGATCCTTGAAGCCTCGTGAAAGCATTTCATCTGCCTCATCCAAGACAAACATTTTAATGTAGTCCGGACGAAGGGATTGCCTCCTCAACATATCAAAGACACGACCTGGAGTACCAACCACGACATGGACCCCACTTTGAAGAATCCGTTGATCCTCTCGGACACTAGTCCCTCCTACACAAGCATGAACTTTGACACCTAAATAGTCACCAAGTGCTCGCATGACTTTCTCAATTTGCTGTGCTAGTTCTCTAGTGGGGGCAAGAACCAAAGCCTGGCACTGGACCAAGCCATAATCAAGCTGCTGCAGTATTCCAGAACAAAAAGTTGCAGTTTTTCCTGTGCCTGACTGTGCTTGCTGAATAACATCTAGACCTTTGCAAAAGGGAACTATTCCTCTTTGCTGAATCGCAGATGGTTTCTCAAAACCTACAATGATAATAATATTAAATGTTCAACAACAGAACATGTACGTTACAGAAGTATTTTGTAGCCAAAATGCTAACAAAAAAAATACCATTGCAATGTCTTACCATAGGCATAAATGCCCCTAAGAAGATTTTCTTGAAGTCCCATGTCATCAAAACTTTCACAAATCTCATCATATGAGGTGAAGAATTCTTGCCCATCGGCATTTAGCCTGTATTAACCATATGAAAACAATTGACAAAAAATTATACGTGATCACACCCAAAGAAATAGCATGTATGGATCATTTATAAGGAAAACAATAACAAAATTATAGCAAATAGACAAAAACAAGGTTCAGGTGAAGTACAGCTCAGTCATTTTAGCATCATATTGATGAGCATCAAATTGTGATCCTTCCGGTGCCATTCCGGCCATGCCTGGAAAGCATAGGAGAACAAATAATTATAAAGAAAGGTAGAAAACTTAAGCAATGGTCTTTACAAAGTATCACAAAAACTAAAAAACTAAACTTCTAAGTATGTTCAATTACAAAAATACATAGCCTTTAGAACAACAGAAATTATCCAGAAATTTGAGGAGAAAGAGATGCACCAGAAAAGAACAAACTAAAAATATATGGTAACCAGAAGAATGCAAATCTTCCACAGCAACAAGTAGCAACCACATGTTTATGTTTCCACTTTGAATGATATGATAGATCTCCTGCCGTCTTGAAAAATATGGGAAAACAGGATAAAGCTATGAATACAGAAACAAAAAGGCATAGAAGTAAAGACATGATTAATAAAAAAAAGGCTCAACGGCAGCAAGTTTGAAGCATAAAATAAGGCCAGATAAATTGCTCCACTAAGCACGGTGTATCGTGGATAAATCAGAATGTTATGACCCAACCTGATGGGATGATTGACCCCTTATCATCACTAAGCATGAACCATTGGTTGGCTCAAAATAATTAAGCTTCACATGCCGATAATACACTCATCAACACCTTATAAACCAATCCAAAACTTTGTCCACTTCTAATGTGGGACTAAAGTGGTATGTCACAATGACCCATTACAGTGATTGTAACAACATCAGTTTAGTCCCAGATTAGAAGTGGGCAAAGGGGTGATAGGTGTACTCTTGTTAACTTGGTCTAAATCATTTCAAGCCAGTGATTCAGGCTCTGCAAAATTAATGTATAAGTTATCCTCAAGCCGGGTCACGACATAAAAAGTTGAGGAGAAGATTATTCTTACAACTAAGACTGCAAGAAAAGACTGAAGAAAATTTGCAAAGCCTTGCAGGATGATCCCAGTAGAAGGGAAAAGAAATTATAGAGATGACAATCGGTAGCTGGCTAAGGATTGATTTTTATAGATGTGAAGGTTGAAGGAACTAACATTACATTGCATGATATTGTAGCAAGATTAACAGGAGAAAAGTAAATCATATTGCATAAGAAGCTTCTGTAGAGCCGGTGACAACATGCTATGTCTTGCAAGAATTAAATGTAAAACATCTATGATCAGCTTCAACTAATTGTCCGAAGATGATTTTTAAAAGATCAGAGAAGAGAAGAGAAAAAACAACACTGATGTATCACAATTCACCAAAAGCATTTTTTCATCGAAAGGAAACCATAAGATCCCATCTCATGGAACTATACCACCAGGGAAAAAAACTAATGTATATCACAGACTACCTGGAGAAGAGAAAAGCTGATCCAAGAAATAAAATCCCATCAATCAATCAAAGTGGTTCGTTAAAAAAAATGGAGACGAAAAAGAGGTTGATTACCAGCTGCCATGCATCCACACAAAAGAAACCCAAAACATCAAGAAACCAAAAACGTCATTAACATGCAAACAAGACACAATATTTCCACGATTTCACAAACACGGATCTAATCCCGATCGACGTAAGCAGCCTAAATCACAAAAACAAGCACCTTCTCAGCTACATCCGACAAAACAAGAAAAGCCCCACGATATAAATAACTTAACAAAGGCGGCGGGATAACAATTCACCTGATCACGAGGTTGGAATTGAAGCGGCAAGAACGCAAGCCCGGATTGGAATCAGAGGGGAGGGCCACCGATCGAGAAATGAACCCGAGGTGGATCTTGGATTCAAGGGCAGCGAGGGGAGTCGCAGCTCTTATTAGTCGAGGCTGATCTCGAAGTCGACGGAGACGCTGCTAACGGACGGGACCGCGGGGCTCTTAACTAGGGTTTCCTTCGGCCCAACATCAATTGGGCCGGACCGGTCTCGACCGCATGAACCGGAGCCCTATTCAGGGTTTTATTTTTTACATTTAGCCAAAAAGGAAAATATACAATTTACTCTCTAAAACGAAAAGTTCGGTTTCCGTTGGCTTTTAATTTGGGATGGGAGGTAAGCCAGCACACATAACTCTATAATAAGAGAAGAGATATAAAATGTTTCGAACTACATTAAAAATATTTAGAGTTTTGTTGGGCCAACATAAATTGAGCCGGCCCAAAAAAGGACCGGCAGGTGGAAGCCTTTGCAATAGTGCTCGAGGCCTTCTTATTGGGAATAGCACATCTCATCCAACTGCAGTTCTTAAAAGTGTGCGACTCAAAACACAGGAAATTTTTGTAACTGAGCTGGGAATCTACAATAATAACTTCCTGTTTCTCAATTAAGATTTATAACTTGGCTTCATAATAGTCCTATGTGTGTATCTCCTGCCATTACCTGCACTTCCATGTTAATCTATGTTCAAGCTTAAAGTAAATGATAGCAACCAATAGGCATGGCAGGTCTGCATACAGTTTATACTTCAGATATCATCACACTGGCATGCCAATTTCTCTGCAACATCTCTGGAAAACATCAAAGTTGGAACAAATGAACAAAATTCTAACACCCAAAAAGCGAAAACAAAACAAAGGCCACACAACCACCAGCTCATCTCTACACATAAAAAACTCATGAAGAGACACAAAACAACATCCTTTCAAACATGGCTCCAACCAATCTGTAAAACTGTTAAACAGTAAAGCAGTAAGGCATGAAGAATGTATGCAACATGTAGATATATTAATCAATTATTAATCATAAAACAATTGATCTCCTGTGGCATTCTAACCGGATGATGAAAACTTCATTATTTATGATGTACAAAGCAGTCTATATTACAAGGAGCATCCACTAATCCAGCAAATCATTCTCGAACATATGATGGATCATTTAATCTTCACCTTTTGTTTGAAACCAAATACAACACGGTGCTGCTGCAAGTGGATTATATGTCAAAACTGCATTCAGAGTCTTGTCCAATTATTCAGAAGCTGCTCGGCTTGCAACATTCCTGTGGAAATTAGCATTGATAAGCAGCACTGGACATATTTTACTTGTCATTCTGCACTCCGAATAAGATGCGAAGCATCCTCAGGCAAGTCTTGGCTGAAATTGTGTTTAGACTGATTTAGAATTCCTCTTTTTACAAATTTGTCCTGAGTAAGTTACCACCCTTGCAATGCTAACCATAAAATTTAAAAATAAATGCTTTGGAGTTGACCGAGGAAACAAGACCACACCTGGCACCACCATTCCCTGTGTCATTCCCAAGAATCTCATGCACTTCTTACTAAAATATTTTGCCTAAAAAATTTCCACGCAATTTCATCTTCTATGGTGATGGATTTTGTCTATCTGTCATCCCAAATTTCAGCAGCATGCTGAAAAATAGCAACGGGCAGCTGCAAATCGCTACAGAGCAATACATCAGTCAGCCTCGAATCTGTTGGTATGCTGGCAATCTCTAACTTATCTTGCACCATTTTATTCATAAGTAGGCCTCCCTCAAGCATAAGATTCACTCTGCTTTTAGTGTAGAATTGAAACACCAAGTCCCATATCAGAAGTGGGCTAGGACAAAGACTTAGATTGACTTATAAGAGCTTGGATCTAAACATTTTAAATCCATAGTTCAAGTCTAAAAAGTTAATAGGTCAGTTATCCAACGAGCATAACTAATATGAGAGCCGACGTAATGTTGGGTGTGGTGAGAGGTTCGAGTAGGAAACAACTATCTGTAAACGAGGCTAAAGGGCATAGAAGGCATGTCATGGCATGGAACCACCATTGCACTATGCTATATTACGAATTGATATGTTGTGTTGAGCCTTGACGAGAATATAGGGCTCTTAAGTGGATGAGACTATAACACCCCAGTTTAGTCGCACATCGTAAGTGAACAAAAACTTAGGTTGACTTATAAAAGTCTAAAGAGTGCATTATAATTAATTTGGACTTAAGCAGGTTGATTGTTCAGGCTCATTAGGTTAATAGATTAGTTGTGCCATCAGGATCGGATAACAAGAATTGCTTTTCAAGGTACACCGCAGCAGTGCTACACCGACAAGATGGAGGCTAAAGCCACTATTATGTTGTGTTGGGTGGACCAACCAACACTTTCTGAAGCAATAGCCATAGACCAGAAAGCTCATGGATGGAGTTCTGCTCTTTCTCATATAACACTTTGGTGGATAATGAAGCTCTTCCCAAACACCCAGATTGTCCATCTTGCGAAAACTGACAAAACAACAAATAGCCTACAATGCAATAAGTTCATAGCTGATCCATCCCTTGATCCTTCGTATGGTTAACCCAACAGTCTTGAATCTCATAAATTATGTCAAAAGTTATTAAGGTGTCCACCGAGTGTTGCCTCCTGCTGATTAAAACTTCTTTTATGAAAAAGACCAGTTTTTCCCATACTAAAAGTTATGTCTTCACAGTACGCTTTAGGAGGCTATGATAACAAGGTTTTGACATGATAGAGAACTCTCTACCGTGATTCTGTATTTTCTTAATTTCTACCAATTTGTGCTTAAACATTTCAAAACTACTAGTTGATGAGGAGAAATGATGACAGATTTAACAGTGAAGGTAAAATTAAAATTGCAGAAACATTCCAACCAGAACAGGATTAATTAAAAGAAAGGGCATAGCAGCAGTTACGGTGAGGGAGGAGAGCCCTTGGTGGCGGACCGGACCGAGTCCCATATGCCCCGGAGCCCGCCGAGGACATGAGGGATAGCTGAGACGATGGCGCCAGAGGCGACCCCGATGGCGAGCGACTCAGGGAAGCCGGGCTTGGAGTCGAGCTTCATCTCCAGAATGGTGAGGCGGGTGTTGACACCATCAAGCTTGCGGGGGGAGTCGGCCGCGAAGCGCTCCTTCTTGGCGGCGTACCTGAGGAGGATGGCCTGGAGCTCGCGGATGGCCCGGAGGGAGGCCTCACGGGGGCTGAGCCCCTGCGACTCGTAGTGGGCGAGAACTTCTTCGGGGCCCGGAGGCGCGCGCCGCTTGTTCTTCTTGGTGGTGGTGACGCTGCCGAGACTGGAGCTGGCATCGAGAGGGGGAGGGGACGGGAAAGGGTTTGGCGGGAGCGCAGCGTTGGGAGTCGGGGGCTGCTGCATAGCCATCCGGGGGAAGAGATAGTAGAAAAGATGGAAAGAAGACGAAGGGATAGATAGGGTTTAAGAGGGTTCGACGTGCGAGAGATGTTTGACGAAATGGCTCTTTAACGTTGTCCCGCGGATGGCGACCGGATGTGGTGGAGAGAGATATCGGAGCGATATATCGATGTTTCATGGGCCGAACCCGGTCCATTACATATGCTTGTTGGGCTAAGCCCAATAAATGAAAGGAGAGGCCCAAAATATGGGCTTGTGTGATGCCAGGTGCAGACTTTATACATGAAAGTTTTGAAGTCACAACTATTTATCATTATTAATATTTATAAAGAGTCATATTCTAAATTAAATTAAAAATATTTAAATATATAAAGTCTTCTTCTACTTTTCTTTATCCCTCCTGCCAATTTGACCTCCTCTAAATATTGCACATGCAGGTCACTTTATACATCAAGTCGTAACTATTTATCATTATTAATATTTATAAAGAATCGTATTTTAAATTAAGTTCAAAATATTTATTTTTTTTATTTATAAACTCTATAAAAGTCTTCTTCTACCTTCCTTTCTCTCTCCTGCAGCAACATGTTGGTCACCTTACCAACAATTGTCTTATAAATTTTTTTTTATTTTAATAGTGTTCGATAATTACATAAGATGCTCGACACCGCTCGTCATATTAATTTTTTTTTTATTATATGAGCAATATTTTTGTCAATCTCAAGATAAGAGTGGCCATCTCAGTTGAACCATTTATCTTTATCAATCACACAAACTTTTTATATATGTTATTTCACAACTCCCTAATACTTATATTCATAAAATATTATGTGTACAATAATTATTTTATAAAAATTTCTTTAATCTCAAGATTTTTTTTATGCTCACACAAGATTATTGACCCCCCCTCTAATGGAATAATATTTTATTACCATCTCCCAAGTGTTAATGAAAAACATGAAGGGTTATATTAGGTCATTCACAAACAACATAAAACTATATCAAATCTCATATTATATATATATATATATATATATATGTATATGTTTATGTATATGTATATGTATATGTATATGTATCCAACTTATGTTTCTCCTGTTTGATTTATCAAAATACACATGTTTGGTCTGAATCATGCACTCCTTGTGGCATGCCTTTCTCTCATCCTTCCAACTCCTTTGAGCCAAAAAGGCCATTCCAAAGAACACATGATGCATGTTTGAGATCTTTTAAGCCCAATGATGGAGACAAGAGGTTGTTTTTTTTTCAATGGAAGTGGGCATCTCACTCACCCTCTCACTCTCAAGGATGAACCGATGACAAACCAACCCTACCAGTCCATTTGTGGTGTAGCCATCAAAGTGAATCCATGGGATTTGGGGTGCACACCTCCCACGATGCACATAATGCCAAGTCAGCTGTCACTGTTGGCAGTGCCATCTGTTCCACGTGCAGGTTTATATCGTCGACCATGACAGCTCATCGTGATGGCACGAAATTGTATCGTGCACCCGAGTCGATGACCTATTTTGATTATAATTTTAATACTAGACTACGGGCTAAGTGTAAGAGAGAATAATTATGCTCTCGCTTGTATATTTGTGTGTGTATGTGCATGTGCGTTTTATTGCATAAGCAGTAGTCTTAATTTTCATACGATGATCAAAATTTATATTTTATAATAAAAAAATAATTTAATAAATCGTTCGATATAATAAAAGAATATTACTGTTTGGAACTACAATATTCATATGATATTTGGCGATGATGATGAAAAGGTTGACCTTTGATTCCATGAAGTGGATTCCATTGAGCTAAGCTTACCCTTCCGCACCTAAATCATGTCGACACAACACAGCATCTATCTAATTAATGGATGCTGAAATGAAAAACCATTTAGAACTCTACGACCCAATCAACACATTGGAAAAGATGGTCTACGGATGCGGTTGATCATAGGAGGAGGATGATAAGTGATCAACAGTGTGACGGAGGGATTGGTGCAGTATCAACTTGAGCCAAACAATGGCCTGCAATTTGATCTGTGTTGATGGGCAATAGCACAATTTGCACAAGTGGATCACAACTCCACTCCTTTCTTTGATGCGATGTTGATGGATCATAAAGTGGAATCCCTCCTCTCCCACCTTTAGGTGCATTCGATCGCCATTCATGTGGCGAGGTCAAGTAATTAACAGTTCGAGGTGTGAGGTTATGGAGTTGCTCACCTCCACTGCCTCCATTACTGAACTGGTATGATGAGAAAGTTTTGGAAGGACCCGGTGAGCTCATTGGGACTCCAATCTCCATCATACACAATTAGTACAGGAGGGCCTCACTTTTTTTACTTTTGTTTGATCTATCTGCAGTAAGTATGAATGGTAAGGAGAAGGCCTTCTTCCCTGTCTGCATCCGGTCACATTCTTCCAAGTTCAAGGGGTTGTTCTCCAACCTGAAGAATAGTCATGAGGAGGTTTCGCTTGAGGAGACATGTACCTCTGAGATGTCACCTACAAGGCCAACCAAAGGAGATGAGAAGCATGTCTGTTGAATGAACTAGGTTATCAGTTTATGCTGCTACCATATAGAGTTGATTCTGGAGGTCAATGTAGAAATGTGATGCTGTTGTTGCAATCACATTGTGGAGTCTCTCTCTCTCCCTTTTCTTCTGGGGAAACATTGGTGGCTAAAACCACTGCTGCTTGCAACTAAAAGTAATTGCTTGTTTGCTTGGCATGTAGATAAACCATGCAGCTTGTGTGCTGCCATCTTGATTTCTATGACTCTCATCCTGGTGCTTGTCACCAAGCAGTTAAAACAATGTCAAAGCATCAAATGAGCTACAAAAGTCACACATTCGATGGTTTATCACTGGCTGCAGCTACTCACATGCAGTAAAATCTCAGTTCTTTTATTCTTCTTTCCTTTTGAGAGAGAGAGAGAGAGGGAGGAAGTGGGGGGCTGTTTTCTAGCCTATTTAGATTTATAATACTAGATGACAAGCAGAAAAGCCTCAGTTTCTTCTCTTTTTTAGAGAGAGATACTTTGTGACAGTCCTTGATGTATCTTTGTATTTTCATTTTAATCTTTCATCATCTAATTCAGCAAGTCTAGCCATTTGTGAGAGAGAGTTTCCTTAGGGTTAAAGACATTGTTGTATCTTCTATCATCTTCCCAAGCACTGCTGCTCCAGGAGAATATTCCAAACCATGGTTTAACTCAAGAACAAGGGCTCATCTTCCAAGACTGATAAGCTCATGCCATGCTGCTGCTTGATTGCAGGTGCTGAGGTAGATGAGTGTCTCCCAAAAGCACAGCAAGCTGCATAAAGATGTCTGCTACTAGAGGCCATGGTGGGTTCCCATCCACTCCCATCACCTTCTCTCAATCAATCATGTCTCATTCCGAAACAACACCATACATTTACACTCCTATACTGCCTTGTCTACGATTCACAAGCCATGCCAAAGAAGCCAGTAGCATCTCTCCTCCTAGGAAGTACTAATGGACCATTGGATGTTGGTGTGGTTCCCCATATATGCACAGAGAGAGAGAGAGAGAGAGAGACAGCGAGAGCAGCCGGAGTCGTTGAAGGCTCAAACTCACATGAGTACAATCACAACTTCATTTACTCCTTACATTATAAATCATAGCATCACAAACATCATCTATCTATATGATTTAAAAATAATTTATTTAACTTAAAAAATAATTTATCCTTTCTGAATATCAATAATGCACAATCAAATAAATTACAAAGATACTTTTGAGATGAAAAAAAATTATATCAATCGATAAATATTACGACTCCTAAATGAAAAACTAACCGTTTGGATGATTATATCGTGGAGTTTTATTAAAAGATATCGATATTTTATGGATTGTGACATGTTCCGTTAAAGCTTTCAATCGGAGTAAAATTTTGATTTGGATAAGAGGTCGTTAGACCCGTTTGAAATTCTACTAAAAAAGCACTTTTTAGTATCAATTTTTTTCTTAATTTTTATTGACTAGATTACGCTTCTATATCTTTGCATGTCTTCTCTTACGCCATTAATGCCTCCTTTTTCAAATGATTTCATTCAAAATAAGAGCTTTAGAGGTGAAAGCTCCGCTTACATTTTTATTTTGGTGCAATAAATATGTTCAAGCATATCCAATTTATTTCGTCATGAGAGATTCAAACCTTCAACCAAATTTATGGTGCGATGACTAGCATTGACAGCTAATCATATGCCATATAAAAACAACACCTTCTAACCATCATACGAAAATGTGCCTCCTGAAATCAATTATATATATATATGATGATATACATTGCAAGTCAAATGACAATTCAATTGATCAACAACAAATCCCCCTCCTGTACCTTAAATTCAGATACAATTATTTGGAGGAGGGCGAGATCAAGTATGTTAATTCCCCGCATGGAATTAATTAAAAGAAAAAAACAATGTAAATTATGGGATGGAGGACAATAATAACTGTATAATATGGATGGTTGATTCGTTAGATGCAATTAGGGAAGAAAAAGACAAAAGAAAAAAATAAGCTTCAAGTAGTACCATTAAAAGGACCCATTATACTAATCAAGTTGTCATAAAAGAATGAGAATGAACACATGATAACATGATTTTTTTTTTTTTAGATTCCACCACATTAGTCATTATATCTCTGACCCAAGATGTTATGTTTTTGGATGATTTGGTTTCACCACATAAGTGATTATCTCCTTTTTCAGCAAGATTATTAACACATTATTATTTTCATAATGTTCTATTAATATACTTAATTCATAGACAAATTAAGTATTTTTTTTGTGTTCAAAAATAAAAAACAATTAAGAATAATTTGTGATAAATTCATAGTGGACATGCCTATATAGAAAACAAATTAATGCCAATCATATCAGTGTTGATTGATTAAAATAAAAAGAAATTGAGTCGAAGTGATGAGGAATTAATGATGAAAGGATGGAAGAATCTTTGTGATAGGCTGCGATTCCACGCAACACAGACGCCGAGGAAATGGCGTCGCTTCGTGACGTGGCTGATTTCGATTGGTCTTCGTTCATGTTCTTCCCCCCGCCGCCTAAACCGTGTTCCGTTAATGACGGCGGAATTCTGGCAGACGCAGACATCTACCTAATGGCTTGCCTCCACGCGCACCGGTCACCGGCCGCGGGTCCCATCGTAGCCTCGCTGTGGTCTGCTGTAATTGGTGGGTACTCATACAGACTTCTCATGAGATCGTTGCGCACGATCAAATCCAACTCAAATAAAATAATTCAAAATTATGTTTAACATATACCTTTAATTTTACTTTATTTTTTCTTTATTATAAGAATTTCCATTTATTCTCTATGTAGTTCCACATTCTTGTGTCCAAATATTAGGTGGTTTTTGTACGATAATTATTCCGATTCTTAATTGGAATTTTTTATGATTCCGATGCTTAATCGGTCGTTATCATTATGTATCGAGACCGTAGTTCTCTGGAAGCCAGATTGGGCCGGCTTTCGAGCCGATGACGACCGGAGCCGGCTTATTTCGAAACACGGTCCGCGCGTGGGACCAGAAGGGCACGCGCAGGCCGCGAACCCGAGGAGTCCTGACCGCATCACGGCCGTCGGTTCCTCCACGTCAAACGAAACGAAACCCAAAACAATTCATTTCACTAAGCCGCTATGATGACCGGAGCCGGCTTATTTCCCAACCCGGCCCACGCGAGGACCACGAGAGCACGCGTGGGCCGCGAACCCGAGGTGACCCCATCAAGGCCGTCGAATCTTCCACGTCTGATTCAACCGCTCGGGTCCACCAAGTAGCTTTCCGACGCGGGACATGGCCGGGGCCCACCCTCGTGCTCCGAGATAATATTAAAATAACTAGTTCGGATAATTTTCCCCTCGTAATACCAAAAAAAAAAAGGGAACGGGCCCCGCTTGCATGCCACGTCGCAGGGCACAGAGTTGAGGTGCGCCGTAATTAACTAAGCGCCGATCTTATTATGGCTGGGGGGTTTAGCTTAACCACCGGCTTAGCGGCATAGTAACCGTGGATTAGCGCGTGCCTGCCAATTCTTTTCCGTAACGGCCGGGGTCGTGCCGGACGAATGTGGCACGTGACGTCGGAACGCGGCGCTCGGCGTGGCGGTGGTACGATTTGACTCTTTTACCCGTCGGACGTTTGCCAAATCATTCCTTTGTTACCGAGTACGGAACAGGTGAGCTCCGGCGAATACGTCCATTTTGGGATTTTTACATCGGTGAACGTTGCCAAGATTATGTGTTAAAATATTCTTTTACTTGAAAATTATATTCTTTAAAGAAATAATCTCCCACGAAAACATCGAACTTCGAGACAAATCGAGGTGGATGTTATCTTGTGTACGATCCGTTTCCAGACTTCTCGTCACGTTATTTAATTAATCATCATATTCTGGTCGTACCATCAACAATCACTTAAAAAATATATAAAATTTTATTAAGGAAATATAAATTTCAACCCAGAAAATTATTTATAATTTTTCCCGAAGAAGAAAATATAAGTTATATATTTTTTAAATATTTTAGTAAAATAAAATAAATAGACCATGTGCATGAGAGAGCCGCCTCAAGAGGGTTCCCACTCTTGCATCCACACGTGGCACGATGCCGTTATTTCTGGCCGGTGCGCCGTGGACCACAGGATTGCATGATTCAGAGAGAGGGGCAATTCCGTCCGAACGGGCTCCGAACCCCATACGAAGCGGGTGGGAGTGGGTGGTTACCCGTCGCCGTTTTCAGCGAAATTTTGTTTCAAGCCCCTCCTTAGACTAAAATTACCATCGTCCCAGAATTAAAATGTCATGCACGCCTTTACAAAAATAAAATTGTCGTAAAATATTTTGTGCATGTAATTTTCTTTCATGCGATTCATATATCAATCATCTCAAAGTTATTTATGAGATATATATATATATAATTTGTCAAGAGTTTTGTGTGTGGATATTATATTTTATTAAACAGGGGGCTTAAAAAGAGAATATGAACGGTTACAGGGGCTAAATGATAAATATGATATTTACCCCGTTTTCTATATTACTTGGAGAGCTCTCCTTTCCTTCTCTCGTCTGCACTTCTCATTTGGTCCGTGGAGTGCCGGGAGACCGCTCGCGCGGCCGAATCCCTCGCCGGTTGCCTCCCCATTCAGGTCTCCTTCTTCTCCCGACTGCCGGCACACCGGCCTAGCGTGCCGGAATCCGGGAGCTCGGGTCCCGTCCCAGGCAGTGCTCGATTCCCCACCCTCGCTCTCACTTAGCTATCCTTCCGTAGCCCTCCGTCTCGTCGAGCCGTAGGAGGCTGAGGCGTCGGTTATTGTGACCATGACGCGGCGGGCGGAGGTGGCCGAAGGGTGAGTGGGATCATCGTCGGCGGCGGTCGAGCTCTCTGCAGCTTGGAAGATGATTGGTCCCGTGAACGGCGCGTCGGCGGGGAACCCTTGTGAAGGTGAGTTTGCTCCCGCTCTCATGAGGGTTGGGGTTGCCCGTCGAGCTCACGCTTGTGGCAATGGTGGTGGCAGGGGAGAGGACGACGATCAACAAGGAGCTATGGTACGCGTGCGCCGGACCGCTGGTAGCCCTCCCGCCGGTGGGGAGCCTCGTTGTCTACTTCCCCCAAGGCCACAGCGAGCAGGTAATGCAGAACACAAGGGTTTACCATCGATCTCTGCTTTCTTGAGCTTCGGACGGGTTATTCATCTTGGTTGCTTTCTGGGTGCTGGGAATCCTAGGAGGCATGGAAAGTTTTCTCTTCTTTCGTTAGCTGGAAGCTTGTATTTTAATCTTATTAAAGGAAAAGTAAAAAAAACTCACTCCTTTGCATTCTCTTTTCTCTTCCTTTGTTCTCTGCAACATCTTTTTCAACAGAGCTTTCGCAGAGTTTCGCTTCTTTTTATTTCTTTTGGTAAGTAAGAGAGAATTTTATTGCCTGAATGCCAACAAAGTAGAGTACAAAGAACCAACTCAGCGAACTGGCTTCTTTCATCGATCTTTTTCCTATTCCCCAGTCCTTTTCAGTCGTAATGCAATATTCTCCTTTACTATTACTTTACTTTGTTGCGTAATTGTATTTGGGTAGTTTGATCAGTTTGCCTAAAATAAAGCATGTAGACAATGAGATGTACCTTCCTCTCCTGTTTCTTTCTTTTTGTTCATATGATTAGTTCTTTTCCTATGCTTTACAAATCATTTAAGCACCTTTTCTTCCACTTTGCTTTTGTTTTTTAGGTGCTAATAAAATGAGTACGTCTAAGGACAAGCAAAATGAACTGGGTTTCACATATGGTAATTATTTGGCAGCTTTCCTCATCTAAATAGTGTCTCAAACAATGTAAGCTGAAGCCATATCTTGGTCCTTGGAGACCTAGAAAGAAGATTTGGCTTCAGTTTCTGTTTCGTCACAATGAAGATTTAGCATGTGTCTCTCTATTTCCTTACGGTGGGTTTCCTGTCAGGTAGCCCACCTAGTAATTTCTTTCTATTTAGGAGGATGAAGATTTGCTTGATTACCCTTGTCTTCATCGAGTCCTGGTTTCTGAAATCCAACCAATGATGCATAAGTTTTGTTGTCACATAGTAAGGAATACATCTCAAGCGCGTATTACATGCATCACTTATGGCCCCCAAGGATCAACTCTATGAATCATTTACTATGGAGGAGACACTCATTATGAATGTTCAGCAGCCTCCTCTGCTTAGCTATACTGGTTGACAACATCACGTTGTGTCTTTGCTAAAGCATTTTTTTTTTTTAGAATTATTCTGTACTCTCAATTAGTTGTTTCCAATAGTGCCAGTTCTACATATCATGACAACTTTTTTCTCTACAAAGTCTGACATGTAACAACTACTGATAGAAAATTAAATTTTCATTTTCTCTCAGTATTCTAGCTGCTTCTGCTTCTACTTGACTACGGAACGAAAATATAATTGTTATATTTTGTTTGAAACTGGATACTTGTGACGCATCACTTTCCTACCACTAATGGAAGTGTTTTGGTATTGGTGTTGGCACTTGCAGCCTCTTTCAAGCTGAATATTATTTGTTAAGGTCGTAATTTTCTTGCTAACTTCTGTTATATTAAGTTCCATTGACATCAAGGAAAACTGAAAATAAAGCACGCCCACTTCGTTTCCTATGCTCTTTTAGGTCTAGGATTTACCATGGTGTATTGGTAAATGAACCATTTATAACTATGTTGCTTGAGACATCATTGCTCCTGGAAACAAGATAAGAGTTCTAACTCTTTGTATTGATGATTGTCATCAAAATATTTTTGGCAACTATGTGCAGAATATAATATCATTTTTAACCTTCAGGTTGCAGCTTCCATGCAAAAGGATGTTGATGCTCACATTCCGAACTACCCAAACCTTCCTTCGAAATTGATATGCCTTCTTCACAATGTTACTCTGCATGTAAGCTTCACCTTTTTCTCTGTCTTGTTCTCTATAGATGATAACATATAAGCACATTCGTTGATCACCTTTGACGTTCTTTTATGTTAAAAAATGTTTTAGGCAGATCCAGATACGGATGAGGTCTATGCTCAAATAACCCTGCAGCCAGTTAATACGGTGAGTGAATGCCATTGTTGTTTTCTCAATAGATGCTTCAATTATCCTTCACCATGTAACTCATGTATATGGCAAGCTGATAATTCAACTTTGAGGTGCTCAGAACATCATTATGACTGGTTTCCTCTCTCATCACTATGTCTACGTCACTATATCTGATAATGAACCAGTCTTCTTTGCTCAGTGCGCCAATTATCTAATGCTGGATGTGTTAATTAAAATGATTATGTTGTGGGAGATCTTTCTCTATCGATATAAGAAATTTGCTATAGTGTTGAGTTTGGAATGCAAATTTCAGTCATAGCTGTGCTTAATGCTTTTGGTCTATCTAGAATAATGAACGATACCTGTTTCTATTTGGCAATGCACCCTGCTCTACAAATTTATGGGTGTATTCTCAACAATGTTATTTGTTTGTGCTCTCCAGTATGATAAAGAGGCATTGCAGACATCAGATCTAGCTTTGAAACAGACAAAGCCTCAGACAGAATTCTTTTGTAAAACACTTACTGCAAGTGATACAAGCACTCATGGGGGTTTCTCTGTTCCTCGTCGTGCTGCAGAAAAGATTTTTCCGCCACTTGTATGCAACTTTTTATTGTCATACACAACCCTATGCATATGATTCAAGATGATGGCAGTGGTTTAACAAACCTCAATTTTGCATTACTTAGGATTTCTCAATGCAGCCACCTGCTCAAGAATTGCAGGCCAGAGACTTGCATGACAATCTATGGACCTTCCGCCATATCTATCGAGGTAAGCAATTAAGCCAATTAGAATGATATGCTAGAAGTTCTTTATTGGTGTTTTGAGTCTAATCATCTTTTCTTGTCAACGAAACAATTTGATTACCCGCTGAAGTATGCCTACTTTCTCATTGATTCTTTTTAATTCATTTACTCGTATATTTCTTCTTCTACTATGCCTTTTTGATACTATTATCTTGTCTACATGTGATATCAGGTCAGCCAAAAAGGCACTTACTTACAACTGGTTGGAGCCTATTTGTGAGTGGAAAGAGGCTCTTTGCTGGCGATTCTGTCTTATTTATTAGGTATAATGGTTTTTCTTCAAGTAGTTGCTCTTACGAAGCAAAAATTCAAACCCAACTTTTTTCTTGTTTATGTAAGCTGTAAAGCACACAGTTTAGTTAGTAATTATTTACAGTCCTGAATGGCTAACGATCAGTCCTTTCATGTTTTTCCTTCTTCAGTTGTGAGCACATGATTTCTTACATTTTATTCTTACCATTTCCCCACTTTTCACGAATCATTTTCTCCGAGTTCTACATTCTTTTTCATAGTGGACTCTAAATTTGTCATTGCTCTATAAACCTAATGTGTTTTGTTTTGCCGTCTTTGTGAGCAGGGATGAGAAACAACAACTGCTTTTAGGCATCAGACGTGCTAACAGGCAACCTACAAACCTATCATCATCAGTCCTGTCGAGTGACAGCATGCATATTGGAATTCTTGCTGCAGCAGCTCATGCTGCTGCGAATAATAGTCCGTTCACTGTATTCTATAATCCAAGGTCTTAATTTTAATTTCTTTATTTGTTTAGTGTCGGCAAGGCTTATCTTCATCTTTTCTAAACTATTGACTATGGCTTTGCTCACCCTTTTACCCGCAGGACTAGTCCTTCAGAATTTGTCATTCCTTTTGCCAAGTACCAGAAGGCAATATACAGCAATCAAGTATCTCTTGGCATGCGCTTCCGCATGATGTTCGAAACTGAAGAATCAGGAACAAGGAGGTAGTATGCTAACTATCTGATTAGGTCATGTTAACCACTTTGGATACACGATCACTGCAACCAAATGGACATCTCGTTTTAATTCTCATGCTCCAAATTATATTATTTTCTGGCACTTAATTGAGGACTGATTCCTTCATGAACTTGACCTTTTACATCTACACCACTTTGTGCCGTGGTCTCATCAACTTAACTAGCTTTGCAGAGTAGTTACTTCCTAAACCTTGCAGGTACATGGGTACGATCACAGAGATAAGTGATCTGGATGCTGTTAGGTGGAAGAACTCACAATGGCGCAATTTGAAGGTTGGTTTTCGTTTTCAATTAAGCAGCTGCTTTACAGCTCAATTAGTAATATCATTCACAAGTTCATTTTACTCAATGAATCCACCGACTTTTTTCTCCAATTTTGTTTCTTTCTGACAATGCTTTATTGGTCCAACAGGTGGGGTGGGATGAGTGCGCAGCTGGTGAGAGGCCCAGTAGGGTCTCCATATGGGACATTGAGCCCATTGCAGCACCTTTCTTTATCTGCCCTCCACCATTTTTTCGGAAGCGTCCTAGACAACCAGGTATTCCAAGTATTTATAGAGGAAAAAATATTAATAAAAATTGTATACTAGTGAACTATATCATCAGAGAATTTTCAGCAAGTTTGAATCGAACTACTCTTTGCAAAAAGTTTCATAAAACTAGTTTGGTTGGGAAGGGGTGAACACTGGATTTCTATGTTTGGACCTAGTTGAAAAAGAAAGGACAGTTGTAGAGAAACTGCAATCTCATATCTATAGTTTGTGTTATGAAATAGCCAGACTACTGATTTGACTGCTAATTTTGCAGACGACGAGTCATCAGAAATGGAAAATCTTTTTAAGAGGGCAATCCCTTGGCTTAACGAGGAAATCTGCATAAAGGATTCTCAATCTCAGAATGCTATAATGCCTGGTCTAAGCTTAGCTCAATGGATGAGTATGCAGCAGAATCCCTCACAAGCTACCTCAGCCTTGCAAGCTGAATGCCTGCGCTCCTTGAGTGGGCCTGTTGTACAAAACCTCGGATCGAGTGACTTCTCAAGGCATCTGCAGGCTCAGATTTTGCAGCAGAATAATATACATTTTGGTGCTCTTGGATTACCTCGGCAATCCCAAGTCGACCAACTACCTAAACTATCCGGCTCTCTGAACCAATCCAGTGTTGTTAGCAGACCACAGCAGCAAGTTCAAGATTTCAGTCTACAGCAGAGGCAACACATGCTCAACCAAGCATCTTCCTTGATCCAAAACCAGGCCGGTCTTCTTCAATCTCAGTCACTTGTCCAACCTTCAGTTCAACAGCAATGTCCGGTGATTCAGAACCCGCAGGTGTTACAAACCAGCCTCCAGCAAACCCAGCCACAAAGACCTGAGCACCCAGTTCCACTCCAGCAACAGCAGAGTAGGATACCTGTTGATATCACGAACCAACCAAATAAGCATTTACAAGTGTCTGATCCTCAAATTCAGTTTCAGCTCGTGCAGAAGCTACAGCAGCAACCCTCATTGTTGTCACAACCAAAAGTCCAGGAAACCCAATTACATCAAATTCAAGAGCAGCAGAAGACGCTGCTTGAAGTGTCACAGCAACTTTTGGACTCCCCCCGTTCACTGGCTCAGCCATATGCGACTCCTCGACAAGGTGCAAAGATCACTTCACCGGGTGCCCAGCTGCCGCAATCCTTGCAGACCCAGTCACAGCAGAAGCTTCAGCAGCAGCAAGTTCTACTAGCCGAGTTGCCTGGAATAACTTTGCCTGCAACTTCAGCAACCAATCCGATCTTGGCTAATGGCAGCTCTTTGTTAGCTACTGGAGGTGCACATTCGGTGGTTACAGATGAGATCCCATCTTGCTCTACATCACCTTCCGCAAACAATGGTGTTCTTCTTCCTCAGTCAACTTTAAATTGGACTCGCCAGTGCAACCCTGTGTCGACAGAAAGGAATCAACTAGTTACCGGGCTCAGTCCAAGCTCCTTTGAAGCTTCAGTTGCAAGCCTTAACATAGCCAAGGAGCTGCCTAAAGCTGTACAGGACCTGAAAACCTCGGTGCCAATTTCCAAGGTGCAATCTCAGGGAGCTGTGGATCCTCAAGCTTACATTAACGACGCCGTACAGCTGGATTACCTGGACACTACTTCTTCATCTACTTCGGTTTGTCTTTCTCAGACTGGAACCTTCCCATTAACGTCTTTCAACCAGCCATCGATGCTCAGAGATATCCCTCCGGATGATGATGTCGAAGCCACAGATCCTAGGAGCAGTGTCCTTTTGGGGGTTAACGTTGATGGACCATTGGGCATGGCTATTGCAGCTGATGCATCACTAGCGAGTAGCATTGCTTCAGAGAAGTACCAGAATCACATTCCTGGAAATATGATCTCAAACTACAATATCTCAAAAGATGTTCATCAAGAGCTATCGTCTTCACTGGTTTCTCATTCATTTGGCGTTCCGGACCTGGCTTTCAATTCTATTGATGAGAGTAGCTTGTTAAATACAAGTTCCTGGGCGCCTGCACCACCTCTTCAGCGAATGCGGACTTACACCAAGGTTTGTAGTTTCTCGTACACATGCTATGATATCATTGCTGTCAAGTGGGAAGCTAATTATTATACCTCCATAGTCGAATGGTAAATTTTGATCCATCCCACACTGCTTAGTTCAAATAAATTTCACAATTAATTCTTCTTCGCACCTTGAAACAGAAGTGAACTACTGCTTTTTAGTTGCTAGCAAGAGAAATGATCTAGGAGTATCTGAAATATTTTATCATGTACATCGAAACAGTGCTTTCCAAATTATTCTTTTGGTGCAAAAGGCTTTATGAAATATATGGCTTAAGGTTAAATTCCTATATACTGGCACTACTAGTAGTAGCCTCAATCTTTGTCGTTTTGCTTTTGTGTGAAATGACAGATATGCAAGTAGCTGTTGTTTCCCTGATTTTGTTGGAAAGATATGTTAGATGATACCACTTCTAGATTATAAAGCAGACCATTGGATGAATTTAGAATTTTGAATGTTTTCTACTTCATGTTTATAAATTTGTTCATGGTGATAGCTGGTGTTCATCATTTCCAATTTTCTCAAAGTAAACCTAAATTGTGCCATTTTTAGGTTCACAAGCGTGGAGCTGTTGGCAGGTCAATAGATATTACTCGTTATTCAGGCTATGATGAGCTCAAACATGATGTTGCCCGCATGTTCAGTACAGGACAGCTCGAAGATCTGCAGAAAATAGGTTGGAAGCTCGTCTACGTTGATCATGAGAAAGATGTTCTGCTTGTTGGTGACGACCCATGGGAGTAAGTCGTGACATCTTTATGCGTAGTTCCTTTCATCGAGCACTAAGTTCCAGAATTGATGTAGGAAGCATCTCAATCTAAAATGGTTTTCCATAGAATTTTCATGCGAGGGTGACTTGGGATTGTCAATGTGCAGGGAATTTGTGAACTGCGTACAGTGCATTAAGATACTATCCCCACAGGAAGTCCAACAGATGAGCTTGACTGGTGACCTAGCAAACAACATCCTCCCAAAACAAGCCTGCAGCAGTTCAGAAGGTGGAAATGCCTGGATGGGTCAGCGCGATCACAATTCTGGATCATATGATCATTTGGAATGACTCTGCTTAAGGTGTGGCGCAACACCTTATTAGCTGAGCTGCTACCTCCTCTTTCTTTGCTGCTCTCCTAGTATCACAAGGGTTGACTAAGTGATGCGAGCTTAAAAGTCAGCCTTCATATAACTTTAATGTTGCCAGTTAGAATCTGGACGGAAAGAGCAGCTGCCGAATGATGGCAAGACCGCTCGATCGACCTTGGTCGGGAAGATGAGCATGGAAGACCATGGTAAAGAGTGAGCCAAATTGCTCCCTATAATTGCGGTGGCACGGAGGCTGGAATCTATAGGTTGGTGGTTATTTCCGGTTGGATTTCCAATAGCTTTATCTAATATGTACATGTAAATTAGGTCCATAATTGAAGTTTATCGACTGTTTTAGAACTAAGCTGTGGGAAAAACAGCAACTGCACTCTGGCTTAATTATCATATCAATTGTCATGATCCCTTAGCAGCATGATCAAAATATCTGAGTTGAAGTTCGTATTAGTATTGTCATCCATCGTGAGGTAAACAGCAACTGCACTTTGCTTGTTGAATCAGTTCGCATGCATCGAAGGTGAGAGCTTGTGTGTGTAATGCCCTTCGAAAGGGTCCCTTCTTGTACAATTGATCATGGTGACATAGAGATGGGTCAACTAGCGAGATCCACGGCTCTGAATCTTCTGATTCGTGGTGAAATCAAGCCCACGCAAGAGAGAGGTGGCCGAAGCACAGGAGGTATGTCTTGTGTTAGTATTAAAAATTATTTTTTTAATGTTATTATTTTGTGAAAAAATTTAATATTAAAATTTAAAATCAAACAATAATATATCAAATTTATGCTGTATTTTTTTATATTATTCAGAAAATTTTTATCCAAAGATTATAACGATATCGATCTATAAGAAGAACTAGACTGGTCTTCTTTTCTTTTTCAATCTTTCACATGACTACTATAAGTGATGATAAAGAAAAAATTAGAGAAGATTTGTAAAGTCGTTCATGTGACTAATGAGAGATGATAAAAGAGATGTAATCTCTCGTGTAACGTATCTATGTCTCCACCTTGAGTTCATACAAGATCTTATCATTGTATAAGCGATAATAAAAGGTTTAGGATAAGAAATTATGAAAGTCACTCCCAGATAAATCTTCTAAGAAATCTTATCATAATTAAACTTCATTGGCCACATCTAGAATCCTCACATTAATAATCAGAATCCAATAATATCCATAATATATCTTATCTAATTAAACAAGATCATATAAGCTAATATTCTCCCACTTAGTAGTAAAATATAAAAGAGATACAAAATCAAAATAAATTAAATAAAATTTATTTAAAAATATTTTTTTATTTAATTAGATTCTAAAATTTAAAAAAATATTTTACATATGCATATGAATTTTATGAAACATGCTAATAAATCTAATAAACATAATATCAAATTAAGTTTGACTATCAATATGAGTCATAGCAATCATATGTTATCAATATAATATTTTCTTTGATATACCACAACACTATTAATCCTTCCTCATGTAGTCCAAAATAATCTCTATAATTTATTTTATCAAGACAATCATGTTATTACATTCAATCATAATACATACATGATAAATATGAACATGATAATAAAAATAAATAACCTTAAGTATATAAATAAAAATATCAATTATAATATTCATTTAAACATAGATCATCATATCTTTTATGTCTGGCTCACAAACCTAATTATAAGAATATATTCTTTCAAATACTTTAGGTTCCAAGTGAATGGGTAAACAATGAATATACTGAAACTCAAGTCCTTAATTGATATTAATTATTTTTGGATACTTTTTTTTTAACCATCAAGTACTTTATATCATAATACATTGAGTTACAATAGTACTTGCTATTAGTAGAGAAGAAAACTATTGTGATATGTCACAAAATATTTTTAGTAATTTGACAATTGAGTTTGACCACACTAAGCCCTAAGATAAAGTTTTGTAATCACAAAGCTTAATTAGTGACATCAAAGTATATTATAAAATTAGTTTCTATCATTAATAATATAATAATATATTATTTTATATAAATTATCCTTCAACTAATATAGATATAAACTGTAAAGTAAACTTCCTATTATCGAGGTAATTTACAGAATCAATACATAAAAAATACTATCATTTCAAGCTAATCTAATTATATATATGCGTGCATATAATATTTTATCTTTTCTAAATATCTTATTACTTTTTTTCATAATTTTTTATTATTTTTACTCTTGGGTAGCTTTAATATCTATCTAGTATTTCAATTGTAAAACTGATATATGATCTATCATAGATTTGATCATATAATAGGCTTTCAATTGTATATACATAAAATATATATTTTTAGATTCATTATTAGGTCATTTAAAAAATATTTATTTTGACTAATTTTTTTTTTACTTTTATCATTTACTGAACAAAGCTGTATACTAAATTTTCCCAATATTTGGCCAATATATTCTTTTTGAGATAATCATAGCAATCCTTCATATCTATCATTGAATTTTTCAATGCTAATAATATAAGATGTATCAATTATATCAATTATCTTAAAATTCTTAATGAGAAATTTTTTAATTCAATAAAATAAATCAAGATCACCACTAATAAGCAAAATATTATCCATATATAAGATCAATATAATAAACTTACTTTCATTGATTTTTAGATATAAATAATAATTAATTTTTTAAAAAATAAAAAAAGTAATGATATTCAAAATTTTTATATATTATTGTCTATAAGCTTCTTTAAGGTAATAAATAGATTTCTTAAATTTGTATGCTAAATTTTATATTTTTATTAACCTATATAGATTTCTCTACAAATCGTTTATATTAACCTATATAAATCTAAATCTAGATCTCCATTTAGAAAACTTATTTTTATATCCATATGATGTAATTTAAAATTATAATGAGTCACTAATATGATAATGATTCTTAATGAGTTTATTAAAAATTTTTAAAAAATATCTTATTATGATCAATGCATTCTTTATGAATAGAATATGACCACATGTTTGGCCATTATATTATTCGATATTATCCTTTGAATTATATTTATGTAACAGACTCTTTTATAATTATTAAATAATTCAATAAGTTCTTAAACACCATTTTAACCCATTAATTTTAACTTTTCTTTTATTGCATTGTACCATTTTATAAAATCATTGTTTTGATAACTTATGAAAGCAATGAGAGATCTTTTGATACTTATATCATAATGTAATTGTTATATATATCACATAATCAATAAAAATGATAGGTCTCCTTTTCCATTGATATATTTTTAAAACTATTGATTGTAATTATTTTATAAGTTTATCAATAGCGACATTATTATCACATAATAGTTTATCAATATTATTTTATTATTCACTCTTATCAATTCATTCAATGATTTAAGGGATAATAACTTTTTTAATAGAAAATAATAAAAGAGTATCAACCTATATCTCCTCTATATCAAAATTAATCATTTGAGATTTTTCACTCTCATTGATTTGCTATTTTATAGAAATCTTACACTAAATTTAACTATTCTCATACTATACTATGATCAGAACAATAAAATCTATACCATTTTCAATTTTCCTCGATAATTAATAAAATATCCAAAAAAATCCTTGAATCATAAATATGGAAATATCTCAAGTTGGGTTTCTTATTAGTTTATAGCTCAAAAGGAATTGATATAATTGACTTATTAGAAACTATGTTCAAGATATACATAGTTATCCTTAGAGCTTCTTCTGATTCAAGTATAGAAAAATAAATTATTAAGATCTCACAATAGTACGATTTCACCTTTCAATAATCTTATTCTTTTTCAATAAAATATATTGAATATAAATACCTTGTCATTCTAGAAATATAATAAAAGAACTAGAATTATGATTAGGCTTATCATAACTATTATAAAAAAATTATCACCCCTGTTGAATTTGATAATTTTAAAATTTCTATCTAATTATCTTTTGACTTCATTTATGCATACTTAAAGGTATTAATAGCCTAAGACCTTATATGAATTAAATATACATAGTTATATCATAATAAATTATCTATAAATATGATAAAATATATCTCTCTAGTAAAATATGAAATATTGATTGGGTCATAGATATCAGTATTAATAATCTTCAAGAGTTCTTAAGCAAATCTATGCAAACATAAAAAATCAATAAAATCTAAATCTTTCAAAATATTATCCTTCACTAATTTTTTAATTTATTCCTTGGAGATATGTTTCAAATGTCTATGCCACAATATAAATGATTTTTTTATTATTGAAACTATATTTTAGTCCAACATTTGATTATAAGGTCACTAACGTCTCTATAAACTTAGATTCAAATTTATTTTGTATAAATCATCATACAAAATTCTAAAACTAAATTTTATTGAATCATTTACAACCACTAAAAGGTAAATAATATCCTGACTATTTCAAATAATAAACCTAAATTTTTAGAATTATAAGAATATAATATGCATCCTTAAAATTCATCAAATGAATCATCTCTTAAGCATATCGCATTCATTTTAAGATGATTCTCTATAACGATAAATGTTTCATACTCTTTTAATTTTTATATTAAAATGAAACTCTATTATTGATAACATAAGTCGAAATATCAAAATCAATCCGTCAAGTATTAAAAAAGAATTTCTATAATGTTTGAATGAGTTGATAGTTTAGCTCATTTAAGTTTTAATTAACCTTAATTTTATTATAGTGAATTTTAAATGAGTTAAACTAGTAAGAAGAAATAGAATTAAGAATAAATTATATCAGAACGGATTCAACCATATTCATGCCTAATATTCTTGAGCTTAAAATTTTGTCAACCATATTAAATATATAATATTATATTTTTTAAATACTATTATACTAAATTTTAATTAATTCTTTCATTAATATGTAAGCCAATGGCTTATCGATAAATTTAAGTTTATTTTTAAATATTCTAGTGAGCTAGTTATGTACTATAATGAAATATAATAATAATTATTAATTATCATAAAAATCGAGTCCTTAATATATTGAACTATTGATATATTGAGATATTTAGTATTCACACAAAAATATTTACGAAGGACTAATAATATTATCCAACCCTATTATATAATTATTCCAAGTAAATTCTTCTTTGGGATTATTTAAATATCTTAATTATGTATTATTATGAATATTTTTTAATATAATTTAGGAATAATTCTTTAATATAATTTTATAAGTTATTGTAGACCACTTTGGCGACTATTAGGCTAGTATAATAATATAAAATATCATATAAATGATAAAACTTTTATTATAATTCACGTTCCATAAATCTACCCTTCCAAGTCATTTTGACAACTATTAATTATATAAAACTCAATGATATTAGTTATAAATAATATTCATCAAAAAATTTTAATCTAATTTATGTTAAAATAGTTTGATAATAATAATAATAATAATCATAATAATTATCAAGCATTAATTGGTATAAAAAATATATGATAAATATAATCATAATAAATAATAAATCATGCCTTTATGTGAAAGATAAATATTATATCATAATTTTAAAGATATACATTTGAATAATTAAATAAATATTCAAGAATAATAATTAATTTTTTATTTATCATATGTACTTTTATCAATATGTCATAAGAGAATATCAAATAAAATCATAATTTATATTTTTCTAAATTTCACATGAAACACTTATACCAATTAACCCTATTTAATTGAATAGACCTATAATTGGATTATCTAAATTGGGTTTAAAGATTTGGGCCAACCATTCACTCAATTAGGTCCATCAAAATTAAAGTTGATTAAAATTTGACTTTTCTTGAATTCTCACAGAACTTGAATGATCGAATCTAAATCCAATCAAGTAATCAAAATACAATAATGATTAAGTTCAATCAAAATATGATTAAAATAAAATAAATTAATCAATTATATAATTAAAGACATAAACAAAAAAATTAATTTTTGAAGGGCAAAACTATAATTTTGTTGGGATATGTAGAGAAAATATATATTTTTGAAGGATAGAATTGTCAAAAGGATATAAGTTGGAATTAAAAGATTTTATAAGGGCATAGCTATTATTTTAAAAATAAACTCTAACTTTTCACCCTGTAACCTCCTTCATAACCATCATTGGTTCCAGCATGCCCACACGTGTGGGTTAACGTGTGGGTTAGTTTCTTTCAATCAATAATAAGATTATGATAATCAAAGCTTTTTTCATTTATCATTCTAGCTTTCAAGTAAATGTTTCCAAATCACCTTAACCAAAGGAATAATTTGATTATTTAAGAATTTTTATCTCAATCATCTTTTAATCGATGAAATAAGCACTAAGTAAATCTCTCAAAATTTGACTCTTAACATCAGAATCATTAGGGATGGATGTATAATCTATCACTAATCTTAATATGTATCCTCATTATTTTGAAAATTAGACGTCAACTCTCTTGTTTTCATCTTATTTCTTAAGAATATCAAATATGTATATGATAGTTGTACTTCTTTAATTTGTTAGACGAAATCAGATTCAACTTGAATAAAGGTCATAAAAAAATATATACTTTCCTCGTATCATTTAAATCACAAGTTTCTTTAAACAACTCCTATTAATTTACAATTAGGTTTACCAAAAAGCTTATAATTTTTTATTAAATACATCAGCCACAATGTTGATTTTATTCAGTTAAAAAATAAATGCCTCCATGGTGTGCTGCTAACCAAGTGCCACTAATGGATCGTTCCATTATGCAATCACATATGCGATCGGTGACCTCATGTGATTGGGTTGGCAATCACCGAAGATCGTTGCTCTTAATAATGCTATTGTCGATAGCAAACTGTCGATAATAGTTTATTAATCAAGTACGATGAACCTCACATTGCCCACAAGCATATGATAGGATGAATTGGATAAAAAAGTAGATCGACAATACTAGTGAATCGTTTATGCATCATAAAAAAAATTGAATAAAACCTTTTATGAGCGAAATGTACTGATAAATATATCTAAAATATTTTATTTTATAAACATGACTCTAATACCAATTTTAAAAACTGTTATATGATATAAATTTATGATATGTATCTTTTGATACTATTTAGAAAACTTTTATATGATTTGTGAGCATACTGTTGCTAGATTCGAAGGCTATGGTGATATCAATCTGCAAAAAGAACTAAAGTTACTTTTTATCTTTTACAAGAATGTTATAAGCAATGGATTAAGGATAAAAGAGAGATAAGAGAAATCTATTATCATCGTCCATTGATTTGTTTAATAATATCTAACATCCACGTCTCACAAGTTTGTAAGAGGTTTTAGCCTTTTTATAGGTAGGATCTAGAATAAGTTTTTAAAAGATTTATTCCCATCAAAATCATCTCCGAAAGAATTCTACTAGAATTTTAAAAAATATTAATTAATAATTATAATTAATATCTAATTATATTTATAATATATTTTATCCACTTCAATAAAATTATATAATTTTAATAGCTTATGCTTCAACAAAGCCGAGAAAGAAAGTCACCAGCACAAACAAACGTGCCGAAAGATGTCAGACATCTGTGCCTTCGTCAGTTCATTACTTTTTCCTTCTTCTATCCAAAGAGTAAGTTGCAGAGCTACCAAACTCCCCCCACCACCACCATCATCATCCAAAATTCCCACTACGTTCGGCTCGGCCACAAACTCTATTGTCTATCGAGGCTGCCGACGGGTCTACCTCGACGTGTCACGGTGAGCTTGGCCCATGGCATGATAAGCAGCAGCACCATTAGCAACCGCATTCATCATTCACCACTGTTCCTCTTCTTTATAGCTTCACCTCCAAGAATAATAATTGGGAATCATTCTTGGGGACACAAGGGTACTGCATGCAGCCACAGATACAGATCAAGCCAAATGCTCTCCGAAGACAAACTAAAGAGCTAATGCCAAGTATTGGAATGACTCGACGACCGGCTTTGGGTAAAAGTACTCCTTTCAGTGGAACAAGGACCAGAAACCAAGTCTCTAACTTTAGACCTTGGTTCATTAGATTTCCATCGAGTACTTTTGGACATGCATGCGTTTGAAAGCGTGTGATTATTAGTGAATATATACGTAGGACACAACCCATAACATAATCCTCTCGTTGAGCAAAGGACACAAGCTTCAATTCAGATTTAATATATTCGCATGTCTCTCTCGTCCACCCACCCACCCACACAATTCCGAACAATATGCTGTACACGAAGGCACGCGCATCCTATGCTCATCAAAACTCACATAGAGTTCAGTGCCCCCATCTCCTTTGTCTCTGTCTCTCTCTATATAGTCATCACCGTGACCTCACGGGCGACATCTATAGCATCTGCAGCGACAATGAGCTTCTCCGCAAACAAGCAGGCCCCGGAGCTCGTGGCCGCCGCCAAGCCGACGCCGTCGGGCCACCTCCCACTCTCCTGCATGGACCGCACCGCGGTGGTCAGGTTCCTGGTCGACCTGATGCTCGTGTTCAAGCAAGGCATGCAGCCGGCGAAGGCCATCAGGGCGGCGTTGTCCCGTGCTCTCGTCCCTTACTACCCCGTCGCGGGGCGGATCGTCGAGCCGATCCCCGGCGAGCCCGAGGTCGCCTGCACCGGTGACGGCGTGTGGTTCGTCGAGGCCTCCGTGGATTGCAGTCTCAAAGATGTTAACAACCTGGAGCGCCCTCTCCTGCTGCCCAAGAAGGAGCTCATCCCCTTTGCTCCCCCTGAGGTCAACGAGGAAGACTTGATCTTCATGATGCAGGTACGTACGGACCTATCGATCAGCGTACGCTTTCCATAAGACGCCCTTCTTACCGATTAGCGGTGTGCAGCTTTTACTCTTCCTGTGCTGCTGCCGACTAAACTGGAAGAAGCCATTGGGCTCATGTGATTCTGCATGGTTTACGTAAATTGGACGGATGGCTTTCACGAGCCGAACGTGACACTGTTTGCAATCATCACAATTACCAAAAAACAAGCAACGCTGTGCCGTGTTGTTTGTCGTTCGTCTATCTCTGATTCAATAACATAGCGGCAAAAGGCTAAACTTATTTAGGAGATTATGAGACACTAAGTCGATCCAATATCGATCGCTGAAATGTCATTTTGGTCTAATGATTCGACTCAAGACCTTGTTGACTGCCATGTGCTGTGTTAGGTGACGGAGTTCACATGCGGCGGGTTCGCGGTGGGCATCAGATTCAGTCACACAGTGTTCGACGGCCTCGGAGCAGCCCAGTTCTTGAAAGCAGTCGCCGAGATCGCAAGAGGCCACGCCCGTCTCGTCGTCGACCCGGTCTGGTGCAGGGACGCCATCCCCAGTCCGCCGAAGCTGTCGCCAGGACACGCACCCTCCCTCGTTGCCTTCCGTTTCGAGACCTCCGTCTTCGACGTCTCCTCCGACCACATCAGCGCGGTCAAAAACCAGTTCTGGAGGGAGACGGGCCAGAAGTGCTCCACCTTCGACGTGGTCACGGCCATGACCTGGCAGTCCCGGACGCGGGCGATAAGCTTGGACCCCCGCGCCGACGTGCACCTCGGCTTCGCCGCCAACACCAGACACCTGCTGCGCCAGCTGCTGCCGCAGGAAGGTTTCTATGGCAACTGCGTGTACCCCATGGGGATCAAGGCGACCGCCGGGGCCATCGCTGGTTCCTCGCCGGTGGAGGTGATCGAGCTGATACGAGCCGCCAAGGAGAGGATGTCCGCCAAGTTCTTGGACTGGATGATGGGGGACGCGGAGGACGACCCGTACAAGGTGCCACTGGAGTACGGGACGCTGGTGGTGTCGGATTGGAGCCGGGTGGGGTTCTCGGAAGTGAACTATGGGTGGGGCGAGCCGATCCATGTCGCTCCGTTGAATGACGACCACAACTTCGTCGCTTCCTGCATCTACCTGCAGCCGTCCAAGCCGAAGCAGGGCGTGAGGTTGCTGACACGATGTGTTCAAAAGGAACATCTACCTGCCTTCACCGAAGAGACGATGAAGTTTGTCCACAATTAGCATGACGGCAGCCAACCTCCACCTGCCTTGAAGGAACAGTTGATGCTGTCATTTCAGCCTTTCGAACCACAGCCTATATCTTGTTGTTCATGTTGTCCTACAAGTAATCTAAAACCTGTGACGCTAGTAACTGTGACACAGTCCAATAAATCCTTATTCCCTCGAGTAAAATTACATAAACTTCAATTAAAATTAGGCATGAAGCAAGATTTGCATGTCTGCACAGCCTCGTTCACCACTTGAGTTCCACTCCACGACCCATATGCTCCAACATTTATATACAATATATATATATGTACACGCTCCATGCTCATCAGGCTCTTGTAGATCAGAGATGTTATGAATTCGACGTAAGCCATAAAATAAATGCTAATTTCGTTGATAGAAAGAGATGCACTTCAATTTCTTTTACACTTAAAGTAAGATTGGCAAGCCTGTACACCCTCATAATTCTTCGTTCTTCAGTTATTCTAATTCATCATGATATATAATATTTTCTAGAGTCTGAGTCATATAATCCATAATAGTTATTCTAATTCACCCTCAAAATTTTATGTAGTGTAAGACAACACTATATAAAATTAATATTTTTCTCATACAAGCACACTTTATTTTCTCATACACTCTCTCCCCTAAAAGAAAATTTAAACTTCTAAATTAGTGTATCACAATCAATAAAAAGATTAGGGTAAGCTAAGCCTTCTTCATTTTTCATTGTGGCTTTCAAGTAAATATTTTTTCTTTATAGAATGATGTTTTTCAATTCACCTTAACCAAAGGAATGATTTGATTATTTAAGATTTTTGTCTCAATCATCTTTTCAATCAATGACACACAAACCTAAGCAAGCCCTCCGAAATTTGACAATTGACGTGAGAATCATTAGGAATCTATCTCTAATCTTAAAATGCATCGTCATTATTTTAAAAATTAGGCTTCAATTCTATTTTTTCTGAAAAATATCAAATATAGATATAATAATTGTACTTCTTTAATTTGTTAGGATCAGATTTAACTTGATTAGAGGTCATAAAATAATAAAAAATCAATCCTATACTTTCCTCATAACATTTAATTCACAAGTTTATTTAAATAACTCATATTTATTTACAATTATGATAATCATAAAACTTATAGATTTTTTACTAAATACATCAGCCATAATATTGAGTTTATTTAATTAAAAATAAATGGTGCAATCATAATCTCCTTTTACCTTTTTGTCAACTCTACTAACACATGGTGGATAGAAGAGTAGATCGGCAACGCAAGCTAATCGGTCATGGATGGTAAATAAAATCCAAATAACACATATTTGCGAGCAAAATTTGCTAACAAATAGATATAAAGTATTTGATTTCACAAACATGATCTAATACTAATTGTGAGCATAACATCTTTATGCTATTGTTATATCAAAAAATTTAATGTAAAAATCCGAAATCAAATTACAATAAATCAAAATTATACCATACTTTTCGATACTATTCAGAAAGTTTTTATCTGATTCATAGGGATACCATCATCGGATTCGAAAGCTATGCGATATCGATTTATAAGAAGAACTAGACTCATCTTCTTTCATTCACGGGATAGTTAAGAACAATAAATTATGGATAAAGAGGAGATGAAAATGGATTTATAATCTCTTAAGCATCCACATATTCATTTTTAGAGATATTATATTTTTATAAATGAAAATAGAGAATCTAGGATAAATAATTATGATAGACCTTTTTAACAAGATCATCTTCTAAAGAATTATATTATGATTTATATTTTATAAATTAATAATCATAATTAGTATTTGATCATATTTATAATATATATTAACTAATTATATAATTTTAATATCTTGTGCTTCCGCGAAGAGATAGAAACGCAAATAAACGTGCTAAAAGATTTCAGACATCTGCGCATTCTTCAGTACCGCTAAAGTTCTCCACTTTTTCCTCGTCCTATCCAAAAAGCGAAGTTGCAAGACCACCAAACTCTCCCACCACCGCCATCATCATCCAAAATTCCCACTAGGCTTGGCTCGGCCACTAAACTCCATCCTCGATCGAGGCTGCCGAGGGGTCTACCTCGAGGCG
Source organism: Musa troglodytarum (assembly GCA_023547065.1). Lineage (NCBI taxonomy): Eukaryota > Viridiplantae > Streptophyta > Magnoliopsida > Zingiberales > Musaceae > Musa > Musa troglodytarum. The sequence goes on along the minus strand of CP097508.1, from coordinate 3,519,917 downwards.
TCACGGTGAGCTTGGCTCATGGCATGATCAGCAGCCACATTCATCGTTCACCACTGTTCCTCTTCTTTATAGCTTCACCTCCAAGAATAATAATTAGGATTTATTCTTGTTGCTCATGTTGTGCTGCATGGAAGTTGTAGATGCATGCACGTAGGACCTGTTCATAGATCAACAGGCTTGCAGGAGCTTTCCTGAAATGTTGGTAGATGAACATCGTGGCTCGTCAGTAGCAGCACGGCACCTGCCACAACTCTCATCTCCCCACCGGGAACCAGTCGTGATTAAGAAGCATCTAAAGATAATGTTAACTAAAGCAATAAAATAAATGTCCTATAGCTTTTAAAACCCTTTGGCGTTTGCAGGTGTCGGTTAAGCTCCCATAATTACTAGCTTTAGTTGAAAGCACTCATAGCACCTCCTTTAAGATAAAGGAACTCATGGGTCGTATTCCCACGAAACAAAGACAATATGTTGACTTCGGGGAAGCTAATGGGGGTGCGTTGAACATTCACTACCCAATGCACACTGCAAATGGTCAGAAAAATCTGCACAGCATCCTTCGTCGCTTGTGCTCCACTCGGCTCCAACATTATGATTCATATGCACGCCTTCCATGCTCATGCAGGTAGATGTTGATGAATTCGACGGAAGCCACAAAAGACCCTCTATTCGTTGACACACTTCAATTTCCTTTATACATAAAAGTGAGATTGGCAAGTCTGTACATATGCAATTCTTCTCTTGGTCTCACTCACCTGTCCAAAATCCCCATCGGACAGCAATATATATATATAATGTTCATCATATAAAACTGAAAGAACATAATATATTTCTAAATCACTATAATAGAAATACAAGGAAATAAAATTTGTATACCTTCAATCATTATTGTGAAGAAATTTTTGTAATAATTTTTTTTATTATTTTGGCTCTTCTAGGCTCAAAACTTGAAGACTTTAGATGATATAGAAAATTTTGAATACTCTTTCTTTATATAGATGTTCTCCCATCAAGAACATTTATTACCATCAAATTCATTACGTTCAAAAATTAATTCAAGTTTGTAATGTTTGGATCATAATTAAGAATTTTAATGATAATGAATAAAAATTCAACAATAATGGTTAATTAATAATGAAAGAAAAATTAAAATATTTAAATCATAGTAAATGGAGAAATAAATGATAAACTTAATAAGAATGATTATATTTTCTAAAATCAATGAAAATCAATAGTAATAAATAAGGAATGGTTACATTCTCTCACTTGATCCATACGTTTAACTTAATAACTTGAATTAATCTTATCAAAAAATTTGCTTAAGAAATAAATATATAAATCATAGTGATAAGTCCTCTAATAGCGAGTATTATCATCCATGTATCATGATGTGGTTATATTAATGTGGTAATATTACTTAATGAATAAATCTTATATTTATTCTTCGTCCAGCATATTTTCTTAAATTAATGTGCACATGAATGAAAAAATATCACAATATATATAAGAGTTTTAATATAATTATAAAGTGGAACCAAGTCTTATTTTCTCTACATGATTCTTAAATTTCAAAGGTAGTATGCCTTTAGTCAAAGGATCACTAATCATTAATTCAATGCTAGTATGCTCAACGATCATTTTCTTTTCTTTTACACATTCTCTTATGGCTAAATATTTAATGTCGATGTGTTTAATTCGACTTCGACTTTTATTGTTCCTAGCCATAAAAACAACAGCTAAATTATCGTAAAATTTTTTTAATGACCTAAAAATAGAATCCATAATTCTAAGCCATGAAATGAAACTCTTAAGTTATACACCATGTGAAGTAATCTTAAAACATGAGACAAACTCGACTTCCATGGTATAAATAGCAATCAAGGTCTGCTTGACACTTCTCCAAGAAATAGCTCCACCAGATATCATAAAAATATATCTTGATGTTGATTTATGAGAATCAACACAATCGATGAAGTCTGAATCTGAGTAACCAATCACGTTCAGATTTTTTGTATGTATATACATAAGTATGCAATCTTTGGTTCCTTGAAGATACCTCATCACTTTTTTATAGCTCTCCTAAGGTCCATACTTGAATTACTCTAATATTGACCTAGCATCCCTATAGCAAATGCAATACAGGTCTAGAACAAACCTGGGTATACATAAAGCTTCCTACGATAGAAGCATATGAGATATTTTTCATTAATTCCCTCTCAAGGTTGTTCTTCAAGCATTGGTTCAAATTAAACCTATCACCTTTTACAATGGGAGCAACATTTATTGATATAGGTTTTAAATTGTTCAAATGAACAATTCTTCATCCGAAATTTTTTTAAAAACTTATTGATATAGGTTTCTTATGATAGATCTAAAATATCTCAATGTCTATCTCTATGGATCTTAATGCCAATGACGTATAAATACTACTTTCTTTGATAGAAAGAGATACATTTTTAATTTTTTATAATATTTCCTAGAGTCTGAGTCTTATAGTCTATAATAATCATCTAAGTTATGAAAAAATAAAACTCAAACCATCGAGCCTCTGCACCTCTTGCAAAGACACAAAGATATGGTAAGACCACCATATAAAATTAATATTGTTCTCATACAAGCCCCCTTTATTTTTCTCATACGCTCCACCTCTCCCCCAAAATTTAATCTTCTAAATTAGTTTCTTTCAATCAATAAAAATATTATGATAAGCAAAGCCATTTTCATTTTTCATTCTAACTTTCAAGTAACTGTTTCCAAATCACCTTAACAGAAGGAATAATTTGATTATTTAAGATTTTTTCTCAATAATCTTTTCAATCGATAACATAAGCACTAAGCAAATCTCTCAATATTTGACTCTTAACGTCAGAATGATTAGGGATGCATAATCTATCATTAATCTTAATATATATACTTATTATTTTGAAAATTAGGCGTCAACTCTCTTGTTTTCATCTTATTTCTTAAGAATATCAAATATGTATATGGTAATTGTATTTCTTTAATTTGTTAGATGAAATAAGATTCAACTTGAATAAAGGTCATAAAAAAAAATCGATCCTATACTTTCCTCGTATCATTTAAATCACAAGTTTCTTTAAACAACTCCTATTAATTTACAATTAGGTTAACCATAAAGCTTATAATTTTTTATTAAATACATCGGCCACAATGTTGATTTTATTCAGTTAAAAAAAATGGTGCAATCATAATCTTTTAAGAATTGTATCGATCTCCTTTACCTTTTATTCAACTCTACTAACTCAAGTATTGTCATTATATAGGAAGGCTTAAATATTAATATTGTCCCAATAACTAAATTAATAGTAAATTTACTTCCCTATTAGGAGATAATGCAGGTAAATTATCCAAAAAATATATTAGGGAACTCACTTACCCTAGGTATTTTATTTAGATGAGGTTCTTGATCTGAACACTTCTCTATATATATATATATATATTCAAAATAACACAAGTATCCCTTTTGCATAAAACGATAAACCCTAAATGACAAATATAAGACAAGGAGATCGATTATGTTTGATACCCTCACGCAAAGGTGCAAGCTACGAGAGGAGAAGGTAGCCAATATTGTTAACCTATGTGCGGAAGTACAATCGACTAAGAGAGAGGAAAGGTGTGGTCGACGAGGGTCACAGGTGAAAGCACGATGTAGGATTGTGACTAACAAAGATAAAATGATTAGTTATGAAAAAAAAATTCTATAATTTTTTTTTCAACTTGAGACACTACGTGAAAAGCCCAATGTTTTAATTTTTTTTTTCAAAAATTCACCCTTGATATATTTTGGTCATCTTAATCAATTGTAAAATTTTATGTATTGCAAACCAATTTTATCAGATTTATTGAGACAATCTCCAAACATACATACGATCAATATAATTGAAATAATTATTTATAAAAGTTCATTCGGCTTTAGAAATTTTTAGTATTGAATAACAACATTCTTCATGTTAACATCATCATCATTTTCATGGATCTAAGTTATCTGAACTTGTAATTTCTTTTGTATTAGGGGATAAAAGGACTTTTTTGCTTCCGATAAAAATAAAACTATCTACTCGAAGAAATCCACATTGTCAATTGCTATATTAGTGACACCATAATTTAAATCCTATCTTTTCCACATCTATAATGCAGAGAAATATCTATGATTAGCAATAGCATACTCTTTCTGTTAATTAAAAGAGATAAACTTCAATTCAGATTGGATATAATTCAACTGAGATTTGCAAGTCTGCACAATCTCATCCATCATTTCTTCCAACTCTCCTACCCACACAACCACACTAGTGTGACACACACACACGCATTCCATGCTCAACAGGCTCGATCGGGTGAAGAAGAACCCCATACTCAACAAGCAGGTTCAATCCCCTTCTGCCTGTATACGTATATAAAGCCCACCACCACCACCCCACAGCAGATCGAGTAAAGCTGAGAAATCAAAGCAGCTAGTTGTAGCAACCATGAGCTTTTCCGTGAACAAGCTAGCCCCCGAGCTCTTGGTCGCCGCCGAGCCGACGCCGTCTGGTCGCCTTCCTCTCTTGCATGGACCGCATTGCGGCGGTCAGGGTCCTGGTGGACACGATATCGGTATTCCAGAAAGGCCTGGAGCCGGCGAAGGCCATCAAGGCGGCGCTGTCCCGGGCTCTCGTCCCTTACTACCCAGTCGCCGGTCGGATCGTCGAGACGAGCCCCGGTGAGCCCGAGGTCGCCTGCACCGGCGAAGGCGTGTGGTTCGTCGAGGCCTCCGTGGATTGCAGTCTCAAAGATGTCAACAACTTGGAGCTTCCCGTCGTGCTGCCCAAGGAGGAGCTCATCCCATTTGCTCCTGCTGAAGTGAAAGAGGAAGATTTGATCATGATGATGCAAGTACGTATGTTTTGATGCACGCTTTCCTCAGCTTCCGACAGCGTAAAATAACACCATTTCTGAGGTATTAGGTTTGAATATAACACTACGATGGGGATAATAGCGCCATCATATTATTAGGACGGAAGAGCTCCCAGCAGCGGAAAGAAATTATGACACTAATTCTGCACAAAGAAGCAGAAGAAAACAAGGCTGGAGATCATCATATTGAGATTTTAAAACCGATGTATTAATCATGGATCAAACCCATTCTATTAAAAGCCATGGTTAGCACTTATTTAGAAATCAATTTAATATATATATATATATATATATATATATATATATATATATATATATATATATATATATATATATATAGAGAGAGAGAGAGAGAGAGAGAGAGAGAGAGAGAGAGAGAGAGAGAGAGAGAGAGAGAGAGAGAGAGAGAGAGAGAGAGAGAGAGAGAGAGAGAGAGAAGCTTACAAGAAGTCATGAGACTCCAACCAAATATATAGTCTCACGTAATACTGCTTCACGTCAAATGCATGGTTGGCTTTCACAAGCCGAACGTGACACTGTGTGTCATTACGCTACTTCCGAAAGCAACGGTATGCATACCACCCAATTATTTCTGCTGCCACGCCTTCTCTTAATTGTTCAGGTGACGGAGTTCACATGCGGCGGGTTCGCAGTGGGCACCCGACTGAGCCATGTAGTGTTCGACGGCCTCGGAGCAGCCCAGTTCTTGAAAGCAGTCGCCGAGATCGCAAGAGGCCACGCTCGTCCCCTCGTCGACCCAGTTTGGTGCAGGGACGCCATCCCCAGTCGGCCGAAGCTATCGCCAGGACTTCCACTACCCTCCATCAAGGCCTTCCACTTCGAGAACTCCGTGTTCGACATCCCCTCCGACCACATCGACGCAGTCAAGAACCAGTTCTGGAGGGAGACGGGCCAGCAGTGCTCCACCTTCGACGTGGTCACGGCCATGATCTGGCAGTGCCGGACGCGGGCGATATGCTTCGACGCCCACGTCGACGTGCACCTCGGCTTCGCCGCCAACAGCCGCCACTTGCTGCGGGGGTTGCTGCCGCAGGAAGGCTACTACGGCAACTGCGTGTACCCCATGGGAATCAAGGCGAAAGCTGGAACCATCGCTGGTTCCTCGCCGGTGGAGGTGATCGAGCTGATACGAGACGCCAAGGAGAGGATATCGACCAAGTTCTTGGACTGGATGATGGGGGAGACTATGGAGGAGGACCCCTACCGCGTGAAACCGGGGTACGGGACGCTGGTGGTGTCGGACTGGAGACGCATGGGGTTCTCAGAGGTGAACTACGGGTGGGGTGAGCCGATCCATGTCACTCCGTTGAACGATGACAGCAACTTCGTGGCATCCTGCATCTATCTGTCGCCGCCAAAGCCGAAGCAGGGCTTGCGGTTGATAACACAATGCTTCGAAAAGGATCATCTACCTGCCTTCGATGAAGAGCTGATGAAGTTTTATCCAGAACTACGATGAGAGCGGACTGCCGTCCACCGCCTGCAAGTCCTCTTCATCATTACCATGCATCACATATGGCATACTTTTCTTGGTTCACTAGATTTCATCTGGCAACCTCTTGAATCATGATAAAAAACCATATGAAGACGACATGTATTGGCATACATATAATATTTTTGATACTGACAGGGAAATATTCTGCGCCACCTGCGTGCTAACACACGGTATCATCCATGTCTTAGCCCTCCCCTACCCCATGCGTCTCACGCAGAGATGACAAGGACAACGTAAGATGGTTTCCTGGTTATTAAGTCAAAGATGCATAATGAATGTGTTGAACATAATAAATACATATGTTGTTTATCCACTTTAATATGTTTAAATTCCTGGGTGAAATATTTATCTCACTTTTGCTGGGTTTTTAAAAAAAAAATCAAATATCTACTAGAAAGCAAATATAGAAGCAATAAACTTTCAGAGATCATTCGACATGAGTAAACTTATTAATTACTTTCCATTTGAACTAGAATTCTTATTTATGAGTGTTGTTGGAACGACTATGTTAGTTTAATTATGTTGTTATCAACTATAATCATAGACTTTTAGTTTAATTATGTTGTGTGATAAGCTGATATAACATATTGTATATGTGCACTGTGAATGTTACTCGAGGGTGATGTAGTCAGACTTAAGTCAGCCTGGTCCTTCGATTATTTTTTTACCCGAGTATTGGAATGAGCATGGATGATCGATTGGTGGATGCAGAGTGACAAAGACCGCAAAACCAAGTTTCCAACTTTACACCCCCTTTTTTTTTTCTTTTGTTATGACCAATAATTCAACTACTTCTTTAGATGCAATCATTCAAACGTGATCTGCTAAAGAATGGACAAGAGCTTCCATTCAGTGAGATTTGCAGGTTTCCCGACAGATTTGATATATGAGAAGGAACTCTCGTCAAACTCACGTAGAGCGAGACTGACTGCAGCCATGAGGAGAAAGAAATCCAAACAATTTTGTATTAATCCAAACGTTATCGAGGTAATTAGATGGAACCACCTCGGGCTACAGCGTTCTCTTAAGAGCAACATCAATGGTAACTCATTCCTCTTTCAAGTTCAGCCTTGAGCTTGAGCTGGTCGATGATGACTTACCTGTTCACCTCCGCAGTCTCTTTCTCAAACCTGGCAGGCAACTACATGCCGGTCAATGCCATCCGACAGGTGAATGAGAGGGCCAGTGGTTAAATTAAAATATGCAGACCATGTCCGATGAATTTTACAATCAAAATTGATATTAACAAAAACTATGTTTTCAATTTCTTAAATATTAGGATGGTTATGGTGACACCTACTCGTCGTCACCAATCGGAAAAACCTTTAGAAAGAGAAAATTACACTCGGGTTAGCTTAAATCACTGAAGAATTCTAGATAATTTAGGAGTCAATTTTCTACTTTGATTAGATCAGATAATACAATAATTTGTTTGAACATCAAATCAAAATTCATGATTAAATAGGATTTTTTATTTAAGAGTATTAGTCAATAAGAGATGAATTAGAGCAAAAGAAGAATAGAAATCGGGAGTCATAGAGATCGAAGAGATTGTGAGTTATCATATTCAATATAAGCTTGTTAGCTTTGAAGTATCTTCTCTATTCTTTCTTTTCCTGTTGTTGCACCTTTTTTTTTTTATCACTTGATACCCACTATTCTTTTCTAAAATAATTTAATAAACTCCCTTCTCTTCCTCTCTCGCCATAAATAATCACCACCATCGCCTCACAACAATGCATCTGGAGTCGAGACACTGAAGCAGCTGTAGCAACCATGGGCTACTCCGTGAAGAAGCTCGCCCCGGAGCTCGTGGCCCTGCCGAGCCGACGCCGTCAACCCGCCTCCCGCTCTCCTCCATGGACCGCATCGCGGGGATCAGGATGATGATCGACCTGATACTCGTGTTCCAGCAAGGGGTGCAGCCGGCGAATGCCATGAGGGCGGCGCTGTCCCGTGCTCTCGTCCTTTACTACCCGGTCGCGGGGCGGATCGTGGAGCCGATCCCCGGTGAGGCCGAGGTGGACTGCACCGCCGATGGCGTGTGGTTCGTCGAGGCCTCCGTGGATTGCAGTCTCGAAGATGTTAACAACCTGGAGCGCCCTCTCCTGCTGCCCAGGAAGGATCTCATCCCCTATGCTCCCCCTGACGTGATCGAGGGAGACTTGGCCTTCATGCTCCAGGTACGTACCTCTTCGCTATGCTAAGTGAGAGCATTTCACAGGCCAACGTTTGACACAGGCACACGCAGTGTACTTAAGTTGGCTTACCTTAAGAGCCACCCACCTATCGTTCACGTACGAGCAGTGGCTTGGACATAAAGAATAAGCTTAAAAGTGACTCCCTAATTAGCTATAAATGAGATTTTACGATTCGGATCATATTGGTTCCTTTCTAGAGATATTTTCTGGGCGTAGGAAGCTCTGCTCATCGTAGCTACTGCCGACTAAATGTTCTAGAAGCTACGAGGCTCATGGGGTAGATGGCTCTTACGAGTCGAACGTGTCACAGTTGGCGATCATCACCTTTTCCAGAAGTAGCATTGCATTGATGCGTAATTTATTGTTATTATTATTGAGTCTCATCCAACTTCATCTCCGATTCAAGAACACGCGGCAAACAACCATACAGAGCTGTCATCTCCGATTTAGGAGACCATGCAGAGCGTGCTACCTAAATTTTAATGCTTGAACGCGAGACTTGTTTGACTGCTATGTGTTGTATTTATTACTTGTTCAGGTGACGGAGTTCACATGCGGTGGGTTCGCAGTGGGCATCAGATTCAATCACACTGTGTTCGACGGCCTCGGGGCCGCCCAGTTCTCGAAAGCAGTCGCCGAGCTCGCAAGAGGCCACGCTTGTCCCCTCGTTAAGCCAGTCTGGTGCAGGGAAGCCATCCCTAGTCCGCCGAAGCTTTCGCGACGACATGCACCCTCGCCCGCTGGCATCGACTTCGAGACCTCCGTGTTCGACATCTCCACCGACCAGATCAACGCGTTGAAGAACCAATTCTGCAGGGAGACGGGCCAGAAGTGCTCCACCTTCGACGTGGTCACGGCGATGCTCTGGCAGTGCCGGACGCGGGCGATAAGCCTGGGCCCTCACGCCGACATGCACCTCGGCTTCGCCGCCAACGCCCGCCACCTCCTGCGGGGGCTGCTGCCACAGGAAGGTTTCTACGGCAACTGCGTGTACCCCATGGGAATCAAGGCGAACGCCAGGATCATCGCTGGTTCCTCGCCGGTGGAGGTGATCGAGCTGATACGAGCCGCCAAGACGAGGATGGCCGCCATGTTCTTGGACTGGATGATGGGGTACGCGGACGACCCGTACGAGGTGCCACTGGAGTACGGGACGCTGGTGGTGTCGGATTGGTGCCGGGTGGGGTTCTCGGAAGTAGACTATGGGTGGGGGGAGCCGATCCACGTCGTTCCGTTGAACGATGACCACAACTTCATCCCTTCCTGCATCTACCTGGAGCCGTCCAAGCCGAAGCAAGGCGTGAGGTTGATGACACGATGTGTTCAAAAGGAACACCTACCTGCCTTCACCGAAGAGATGAAGCAGTTCGTCCAAAATTAGCATGACATCAACCATCCTCCTCCTGCCTTGAAGGAACAGTTGATGCAGTCGTGACTGCAACCTACCTCTCGTTGCTCATGTTGTTCTTCATGTGATGCTAATAAATGGGACTCTATCCATACGATCCTTGTTGCAAAAAGGACACAAACTTCACAGAAGATTAGACATGAAGCAAGATTTGCAAGTCTGCACACCCTCATTCATCACTTGTGCGCCACTCGACCGCTCATATGCTCCAACAACATGGCATACATGCACACGGCCCATTTCTTTTGAAGCCATCCGATTCAAGAATAGCTTTCATAATAATGCTCCATCTACAATAATTCTTTTTATCGAATTTGGATAATAGCGAGATGTCAAAAACTTAAGCAAATCATTATCATGCAACTGAATGTACGCCATGGGAATCATTTAATATTTTGTGTCACCTACGTGCCAACATTGTTGCTCGTATTACCTCGATTCAATTCATTTAAAATTTGAGTTAGATATTCTTTGACAATTAATTGCAAGGCCTTGAACTTAAATCTCGCTTTCCTTACTTACCTAGATAGTTCAATTAGGATAATGATGACAAGCTAAATTTTTTTTTTAAGGTACTCGTATGTATCCTATCCATCTAAAATGGATTTAGGTATGCTTGAATAAATTCTGAATGTAGGAAGAAAAGCATGAAATCGAGTCAAGTACATCAATTTTATTTTCGAGTGAAATTAACAAAAATTCTATGTATAAATAAAATACAATCCATTAATTCATTAGCACAATTAGTCGAAAAAGTCTGAGCACGAGTTAATGAACTCAATATACATCTTTATCCACTTCAAATGGGAGCCTATATTCCGAGTAATATAATTTGTTTTAAGGTTTAATTTATATACTTTTCGGGTTGCAATTATCAAAACATTTAAGGTCAAGCTCATGAGTCTTTGACTGAAGACAAACACGATGGTCGCTCTTTTTACGCTTAGATCACGATGCAGATTGCCAGAGAAAGACCTACTGATTCTTTTACACGAGTATTGGAATGACTGTGGATGATCAAATGTACTATAATTATAACTGGTAGATGGGGAGTGAGGATGCGAAGTGACAAAGACCTCAAACCGAGTTTCCAACTTTGCAACTGACCAGTTGTTCAATAACTTTTGGAGATGCAATTCTTTTATGGCTGAGGGTTTGATGACCAGTAGTTCAATTATTTTTGTAGATGGAACGTGAGATAATATTGAATGGGACACGAGCCATAAAGTACTTCAAACTTTGAGCAAGCAGCAGAGAAGAAGCTTCTATGGAGTGAGATCTGCATGTTTCCCAGCAAAGTTGACAAATAAAAAGGCACTCGTCAAACTCACGCAGAGCGAGATCGACTGCAGCCATCGAAATACGAACGAGGAGAAAGAAATCATGTCATTACGTACCCTCAAACCCAGAGATGGGAAGAAAAGGTTTCATCTCAGCTTTGTGTGCCACCTTCTTGGGGAAAGAAGAAGATACCTTCTCCTGCTCCACAGTGGTCTCCGAAGATCAGTGTCGCCCTGCAGGCATGCTCGAAGACGATCACTGCACAAATGAATGAGAGGACCGGTGGTGGTCCAACTGCACCGCCGCATGACTGATTGCCACAGTGATAATGTGAACCTTCTGTTTTCTCACGTCGGGTAAAAGCGGGATTTTGTCGGACTATGTCTCCGACACAGATTCTTCCATAAATCTTACCGCAATCCAAAGACTTAAGTTTAATATTCAAAGTATTATAACCCATCTCATGGTGACACCTGCTGGTCATCACCAATAAGAAATATTATTATGGCTTTGACACCCTCGAGTCTTGCGGTTCATCTACTGCTTCTCTTTCAAATTGAACTACTACATCCATGAGAAAGACAATATTACACTCAGGTTAATTCAAATTTCTAAATAATTTAGGACTTTTTATTTATATTTTTTTTTTCAAACGGTGTTATTGTTTTGAATAATACTGAAAAAACCACTCATCAATCCTAATAGATTTTTCCTATCAACTTTGAAGAGATCCTGTGGACTGGTCCATAGGGTGCACCAATCCAAATGGATGGACTGTTACCATTTTTTTTTATTCGGCTTATATACAATATTTTTTTAATAGTATTATGATAATTTTTTATATATTAAAAATATTATAAAGTTCTTGAAAAATAACCTAAGTGACATCATATAGTTGTATGCCATTAAGATATTATATGTTTGGGCTTGTAATTAATTTGATTGAGGTTATGAGTTCATATAAATTATTTTATAATATTTTAAATATATTTTGTATTATTTTTAATATAATAATCAAAATATTACAATAGGTTATTTTGTTTTAATAATATTAAGATATTTTTATTGGGATACTCAAAACATTGTATAATTATTTAAAAAAAAGACACTGCTGCTCCACGTTTGTCTGCAAAGCAAATGATCACTGCTTCATCTCTATCCTTCCTTCCAAATCTGTTAATCAAATGCTTGTCGATGCCACCCAACATGTGAATGCGATGACTGGTGGTGCTCGACTTGCAGACACCATCCCCTTCCTTTCTCTCGCTATATAGTCACCACCATCGCCTCACGGCAGAGCATCCGAAGTTGAGACACTCTGAAGCAGCTGTAGCAACCATGAGCTTTTCCGTGAACAAGCTCGCGCCGGAGCTCGTGGCCCCCGCCGAGCCGACGCCGTCCGGCCGCCTCCCGCTCTCCTTCATTGACCGCAACGTGATGCTCAGATTGTTCGTCGACCTGATACTCGTGTTCGAGCACGGCGTGCAGCCGGCGAAGGCCGTCAGGGCGGCGCTGTCCCGTGCTCTCGTCCCACTACCCCGTCGCCGGGCGGATCGTGGAGCCGATCCCCGGTGAGGCCGAGGTGGACTGCACCGGCGATGGCGTGTGGTTCGTCGAGGCCTCCGTGGATTGCAGTCTCGAAGATGTTAACAACCTGGAGCGCCCTCTCCTGCTGCCCCGGAAGGATCTCATCCCCTATGCTCCCCCTGACGTGATCGAGGGAGACTTGACCTTCATGCTCCAGGTACGTACCTATCACTGTGGTAAGTGAGAGCATTTCACGGGTCAACGTTTGACACAGACACACGTTGTGTGAGTTGGCTTATTTTTAAGAGCTACCCACCTATCGTTCATGTACGAGCAGTGGCTTGGACATACAGAATAAGCTCAAAAGTGACTCCCTAATTAGCAATAAATGAGATTTTACGATTCCGATCATATTGGTTTCTTTATAGATATATTTTCTGGGTGTAAGAAGCTCTGCTCATCGGAGCTACTGCCGGCTACTTGTTCAAGAAGCTATGAGGCTCATGGGGTAGATGGCTTTTACGAGTCACTTTTTGCAATCATCGCCTCTTCCATAAACAGCATTGCATTGATGTGTAATTTATTATTATTATTATTATTATTGAATCTCATCCAACTTTATCTCCGATTCAAGAACACGCGGCAAACAGCCATACAGAGCTGTTAGCATGACGTCCCAGCTTGGGAGATCATGCAGAGCGTGCCACCTAAATTGTATTGCTTGAACGCGAGACTTATTTGACTGCCATGTGTTGTATTACTTGTTCAGGTGACGGAGTTCAGATGCGGTGGGTTCGCAGTGGGCATCAGATTCAATCACGCTGTGTTCGACGGCGTCGGGGCGGCCCAGGTGTTGAAAGCAGTTGCCGAGATCGCCAGAGGCCACGCTCGTCCCGTCGTTGAGCCAGTCTGGTGCAGGGAAGCCATCCCCAGTCCGCCGAAGCCATTGCAACGACATGCAGCCTTCCCCGCTGCCTTCCACTTCCAGACCTCCGCGTTCGACATCTCCTCCGACCGCATCAACGCCGTGAAGAACCAGTTCTTGAGGGAGACGGGCCAGAAGTGCTCCACCTTCGATGTGGTCACGGCGTTGCTCTGGCAGTGCCGGACGCGGGCGATAAGGCTGGACCCCCACGCCGACTTGGGCCTCGGCTTCGCCGCCAACACCCGCCACCTGCTGCGGGGGCTGCTGCCGGAGGAAGGCTTCTACGGCAACTGCGTGTACCCCATGGAAATCAAGGCGAACGCCGGGACCATCGCTGCTTCCTCGCTAGTGGTGTTGATCGTGCTGATACGCGACGCCAAGGACAGGTTATCGGCCAAGTTCTCGGAGTGTATGATGGGGGATTCGGCTGAGAACCCGTACACAGTACCACCGGGGTACGGGACGATGGCAGTGTCGGACTGGAGACAGGTGGGGTTCTTCGAGGTAAACTACGGGTGGGGAGAACCGATCCATGTGGTTCCGTTGCCTGATGACAACAACTTCCTGGCTTCCTGCTTCTATCTGTTGCCGCCCAAGCCGAAGCAGGGCGTGAGGTTGATGACACGATGCGTTGAAATGGAACATCTCCCTGCCTTCAGTGAAGAGATTATGAAGTTTGCCGCAGATTTGGCGTGAGCGACCACCGTCCACCTGCAAGTCTCTTCAGCATGCGATGTTCTTCCATGACGTCTTCTCTTCCATCAGCCCGTGTTTTCTGGCAATCTCTATTATCATAATATTATCAAATAAAAGAGTATTCCACAACATATGGCACAGAGTACACGATGACACGAGCATTGCACAACCAGAATTGGCAGTCCCCCGTGAGATCTTGTGTAGAAATCAGCGTCGCATTCGTTCATCTGTCCAAATTCTGATCGAGAGGATCGTTTGTAATGGATCATCAAGAAATGATAAAAATAAAAAAAATATAATTAAAGACAATAATTTTAAATAAAAACTAAAATTATATTAAATAAGAGATAAAATTAAAAATAATTATTAAATATTTTTAAATGAACACATATTTGCTTAATCAACTATGGTACTATTTATAAAACCTAATTGTAATTACCTTACATCTTATGTCACCTGTGGTTTGGTGTAGGAATTATCCCTATGATAATAACTTCCTAGATCATGAATCAATTAGGTAGAACTGCATAAAACATGATAACCAAAGATAATTACTAATGAATCAATTCTCAATGCCTCCTTGATTCATAGTTATATTTACCAATTTGAGATATAAAATAAATATATTTATAAAATAAAAATAACTTGATGAGAATATTTATAACTTGTTCATCTATACTATAATTGTTTATTATTATAGCTTTACTTGTCACAAGATTTCAGATAAAATGATAGCATATCTCTATATGATTTGTTCTTCCATAAAATATTGGATTCTTCGTTATTGTAATTGTGGTTTTATTATCATAAAATATTTTAGTTACTTCTTTTTATCCTCGAGCCATATTGCTTCACAAAGAAAACTCTAATACAATCATTATCAATGAAACTAAATAATTTATATTTAAAATTATGAAAATATCAAATGTCATAATCTACCATTGTAATAATATAACGTATAATTCTTTTAATAGCTTCGAGATGATGTTTGCTTGGATTATGCATAAATATGAATCTTTTATTAATAAAAAAAAATAATATCTTATCGAGTATGAATTAGATAGATCTTTAGCTTTGTAATTCATCATGTTAGATTCCTTGAGTGCATTTATTATATGCTTTCTTATGAAATAAAATTTTCATCTTATTCTTTCTTTATCTTCAACCCAAGAAAATAGTATAGTAGAGCTAGATCAAATATTTTAAACTTATTCATCACGTATTTTTTAAATTCTACCATCAAAAAGTTAGATGAACTCATATATATAATATCATCGATACAAAGATAAATCATAATAGTATTATATTTACCTTCTTTCTTTAGATAAAGAATAGGTTTATTATTGCTCCTCTCAAATTTATTTTGATAAAAATAATAGTTAATTTTATTGTATAATGCACTTTGAATTTGCTTAAGCTCAAAAAGAGTTTTCTTTAGCATATACATCTTTTCTTCATGTCCTTTAATTAAAACCCTTTTGGGTTAAATAACAAAACCCTATTCTTATAAATCTCTATTTAAAAACATAGATTTCACATCAAATTGATAAACAAGCTAACTCAAATGAACAACTAAAGTCAAGAAAACTCTCACGGTTTCAAATCTAACAATTGGAGAAAAGTTATTATCAAAATCAATACCATGTTGCTATGAATATCCATTTGCTACAAGTTAAGCCTCGTGCTTTTTGATTCTTCTATCTACATTATAATATGTTTTAAACACCAATTTTAATCCAATAATTTTCTTTTCTATTAGCATATCCGTTAACTTCCAAGTTTCATTTTCTCAATTCACTTAATTTCTTTCTTCATTACCTTTCATTATTCATTTTTTAAATTATATCTTCAAAACTTAAAGAATCTAAAATAAATAAAATAAATATTAAATTATAAATTTATATTAGTGATCTAAATTTTCCTAAAGGGGTTTTATCTAATAAATCGTATAATAAATCTGAGATGGTGCTTAGTGAGGTTGACGATAAACTTGTTGAAATAGGATCTATCATTTTATTTTGTAGAATATCTAGTTATACTGAAGTCTGAATCTATTTTTTGCCTTCATTGTTCTCCTAATTTTAATTCCTCTTTCATCAAACACAATCTGTTAATAATAACTTTACTACTAAAAGGATTACACAATCAATAATGATTTATAATATAAGGAATAACCAATTTGATGTATTTTTTAGATCATTTTATCAATCTTATGATGTTGTGAATTTATCAAGGCATAAATAATATAACCAAAAATTATTAAATGACTTGGTTTCATACCATACCAAGCTTTAGGAGTTTGATTCATAATAGTCTTTATTAGTGAAATATTTAATAAATAAACTATTATTACAAAATTTCTGCCCAAAATTGATTTGGATATGCTTTCGTTTAAACAAATTTCTTGTTATTTCAATGATAGTTTAATTCTTATGTTCAGCTACATCATTTTACTCCGGAATATATGGTGCTATCAATTCCTAGTAAATACTATTTTTATATATAAAAAATAAACTAATTAGATAAAAATTTATCACTTCTGTTTATTTGAAGTATCTTTATGCATCTATTATTTTATATTTCCATAATTATCTTGAATTTTTAAAAATTATCAAATATTTTAGATTTTAGTTCTAGAAAATATATTCAACTTATGCAACTATAATCACTAGTAAATAATAAAAAATATCGATTTTTATCAAATAATTTTATATTCAAAGGTTCACATAAATCAACATCAATTAATTCAAGATAATTAGATACCATTCATGCTTTTCTAATAGGAAATTATTTCTTACTTTATTTGTCATAAATGTATCATTCACATATATTAAGTGTATTAATTTTATATAATTTAAAAAATATTTATTTTTGACTTAACAATCTTAAACCCTTAATATTAAGATGTTTATTTCTAAATTCCAAAAATTAGACTAAATATTTTAAGTTGCCATAGGAGAATGCTTTTCAATATTAGAAATATTAAATGGACACATCTTATTTTGAGTTATGTAAACATTTACTGTAATCAAATCAGAATTTTTTTTATCTTTAATAATGTATGAACCATCATAAAAAATAATTAAATATCCATCATTCGTTAATTGTTTAATACTTAACAAGTTGTGTGATAGACAAGGAATAAAAACAATGTTATCAATGTGTTTTACCTTCATTCGACTTATTTTTATCTCAATTGTTCATTTTTATTTCACTTAGAGATATTTTTTTATCTTCAAGTCTAACTTTCAACTTGTGAGTTTTATCAAGATCTCTAAATATTAATATTATTTTTGACATATGGTTATAACATCTATTATTCAAAAATCAAATATCATTTGAGATATCCTTTAACTTGTGAATGAGTCAAAAACAACTTATTGCTTTCATTTTCCTTCACATAGCTTATTTGCTTTTCCCTTTTCACTAATCTATCTTCATGTAAATAAACTTTTTATAATAGAAGCATTGAATTCTATTCTTATAATTGTTTTCATCATAATTTGATTGTTTTTGTTTAGCTATCAAATTGTACTCTTCCTTTTTTATTTCCTCTACTATGAATTTCTCCTTTGCCATGCCATCTTTATATTGATTTTTTTAATATCTTATTTTTGAAGTAGAAGACTCTCCCTTAATTTATAATATTTTTATTCACTTTTCTTAAATGATCTATTAAACTTGACTTCATATGTTTATAAAGAACTTATTAGTTCATCAAATGAAAAGGTAAATAAATCTTTTAACAATTGTAGCAACAACTTAATCAAATTTTGGAGTTAAGCTTTTCAAAACTTTTATAATAATAGTATAATTATGAAGATGTTTATTATAAGATTTTATGTGACTAACAATTTCAGTTATTAAAACAAATACACTAATTTATTATTTTTTAATGAATCAAATTTTAAACTTACAACGAAGGATTTGAAATTTTATCATAATCAACTTCGATAAGCTTTGAAATTCAACCAAGTTTATCTTAAGATTATAGCTACTATAATTCTTGAGAAGATTATCTCATATATAGTTTGTTGAACGAAGAACAATGCATTTAAGTCATTTTTTTCATTCTCATTCAGTCTAGTTTTTTTCATCTGGATTTATATATTCAATCTCTATTAAGTTTCAAAAATACTAAGATTTGAATAGAGTTTTAATCTCAAAACTCTAAAATTCATAGTATTGGTTTAGAAATATGAGAATAAAAGATCAAAACATGGAAGTAAAAAGCCTCAGTTCAATTTAAGAATAGATGAGTAAGAAAACGATAAATAAAATTATGATATAATTAACAAAGAATATTTGCATGCAAGAAAACTAATATAGTATTACACAAAAATATAAAACTAAAAATACTTGTAAAATATTTTAAAGTGTGTGCATCTTTATTTCACGAATCATTGTTTCGTGAACAATGATACTATTTATACGATCGATGAAAAACAACACCATCTCATCTCATGTCACCCATAATTAAGTTAAGAAAATATTCTCATGATAATAACTTATTATATCATGAACTATTTAGATAAAACTATTTAAGAAATAATGAAAATAATCTATAATATAACAATTATTTAATTACCAATCAATCAAGTCTGACCGAGAACGACTTATTGTGTTGTTGTCTTCTAGACGACTAAAAACTATATTCAAACTTCCAAGTGACGGGGACTCCCAACATATAAAAATCTTCATTAAAGATATCATCTCGAGTTTACGATCAGAAGACACATCGCAACTCGACAGCACTCACTCGTTGGCTTTTGAAGGGTATCATATGCTTCTTCGTAGTTGTGCAGCACGTGGAGATCATTTGGGCGAGGAAGATAACTTATTCGGTCACGAAAGCTAATAAGGACATGCCACTGCCCAAATAAACAACTCGGCTGCAACCTCGGTGGCTTATCCCATCGACACTGCTTCATGGGCTACAGTTCACACGCCTGATATATATATATATATATATATATCTAGAGAGAGAGAGAGAGAGCGAGCGAGCTTTGGGTTTCACTGGTCGGAGATGATGCGTTCCCCATCGACCTTCTACTAAATGACACCCCATCTTTAGGCCTCATCTATGCATCTACCTGCCGCCGTCCAAGCCGAAGCAGGGCGTGAGGTTGCTGACACGATGTGTTCGAATGGAACATCTGCATGCCTTCACCGAAGAGATGAAGCACAGTTTGTCCATAATTAGCATGACGGCAACCATCCTCCACCTGCCTCAAAGGAACAGTTGATGCAGTCACTTCAGCATTTCGATCTACAGCCGGTGTCTCTTGTTGCTCATGTTAGTTCTCCAAGTGACCTAAGACATATGATGCTAATGAATGTGACACGGTCCAATAAATCTTTAGTCTCTTGAGCAAAATTACATAAACTTCAATTTAGATTAGACATGAAACAAGATTCGCATGTCTAAATATAAAAAATCATAATGTGTGAGACAAGAGAAAATCAAAATCATAATCCCTAACAGATCATGTCTATCTATAGATGAGAGTAGATGATCTAGCATAAGTAATTAGGAGAATCACTCCGATCATGATCATCTCCTAATTAATCTTATCATAATTAAATTTTATTTCTATTAATTGATAATTATCATCAAATTTTAATTAGATTTATAATATATATTACCTAATTAGATAGTGCCATATAATACATTCTCCCACTTACCCATTAATTGATAAGATATAAAAAAATTAAAATTAAAATAAATAAAAATAAAATTTATTTAAATATAATTTTACCTAATTATATTTTAAAAAAATTAAAAATATTTTATATATGATCATGAATTTTAAAATAAGTCAATAAATCTAATAACCACAATAATACTATATTAAGTCTAACTATCAATGTGAGTCATACCATTTGTAGTTTATGATAACTCCTGTAATTTATCTTATCAAGATAATAATATTATTATATTCAACTATAATATGTATAGTTATAAATATAAATAAAATATAAAAAATAAATAATTTTAATTAAATAAAAAATATCTACCTAAGTGTGCATCATCATATCTTTTATGGCTTCCTCACAAGCTCAATTCTAAATATATATATATATTAAATATTTTAGACTATAAAACTTTAGTAAATAGATCAACAATCATCAATGGAAATAAGATAGCATCAAGTTTATGTTCTAAGATAGTCATATTATTACATTCAACTATAATATGTATAAATCTAAATATAAATAGGATAGTAAAAATAAATAATTTTAATTAAATAAAAAAATAAATAATAACATTCAACTAAACATGTATTATTATCTTTTTATGGTTTGCTCATAAGTCTCATTCTAATGACATATTCTTTAAATTATTTAGAATAGAAAATTTTATTAAATGGATCAATAATCATCGAGATGATGCTCAGATTCTCAATTGACACATATTCTTTCTAGACTCTTTTTTTAATTATTAAATACTTTATCTCAATGTTTTTAGAATCATGTACTTATCATTCTTAGGAAAAAAAAACTGCTACGATATTATTACAAAATATCATTAGCGACCTAATAATTGAATCGACCACAACAAGTCTTGAGATGAAATTTCATAGTTATAAAACTTAAATTATAGTTTTAAAGTATGTCACAAATTTAACTTTCATTATTGATGATGTAATAAGTGATTGCTTTGTATTTTTCTAAAAAAGTTATCTCTCTAGCGAATATGAATATAAATCTTAAGTGAACTTTCTACTTTTAAGGTAATTTGTAAAATCAGCATCTAAATATCCCATCACTTCAAGCTGATTTAATCTCATATATACGAGCATGTAATGTTTTGTTGCTTGTAGATATTTCATTATTTTCTTTAAAAAATTTTAATATTTCATTCCTAGGTTGTCATAGTATTTACCCAACATTGCGACTACAAAATTGATATATAGTCTCGTATAAGTTTGAGTATATAATATACTTTCAACTATGTATGCATAATAGAAATCCTTTATTTGATTCTTTTCTAAATCTTTTTTCGGACATTGGCTTTGATTGACTCTTTTACCCTTAGTAATAGGTATACCATTAGTTGAACAAAACTACATACTAAATCTTTCATTAAGACTCATTTAATATATATTTTTTAGATAATTCTAGTAATTCTTAAGGTCTATCACTGAAAATCTCAATACCAATAACAAAGATTGCCTTATTTATATCAATTATCTTAAAATTCTTATTAAGAAATATCTTAGTTATAAACCAAGATCACTATTAGCAAGTAAAATAATATTTATATATAAAACCAATATAATAAACTTACTCTCGTTAATCTTCAGATATATATATTGATCAATAATATTTTTCTTAAATATGAAAGAAGTAACTGTATCATGAAACTTTATATATCATTATTTAAAAATTTATTTAAGGTCATAAATAGATTCCTTAAGTTTGCAAACCTAACTTCCCTTTTTCGTTTTTATAAATTATTCATGTTATTTCATACAGATTTGTTCTTCTAGATCATATTTAAAAATACTATTTTTACATTCATGTTGAATAAAATGTCTCATTATAGTTGTTATGGGAAACAACTTTTTACCGTGACCCCAGGGCGTGCGGCGCGGAATCCGGAAACCGGAGGGTCGTCTCGGTATGGTTCGGGCCCGTCGATGGCTCCTACTGCCGCCTCCGGACCCCTCCGAAAGGCAGCTCCACGCTCCAGTCGTCGGGAACGAGACCTGCAGCAAGGCGGGTCGGATGCTCCGCCTGACCTCTCCGACGCTCAAGTCAGCCTTCGCCCGTCGGCCGAGCTCCCCAGAAATGTGTAAGGGTGTATGAGTCTACTCACCTCCCGGAGTCCTCTCCACTCCCATCTTACCCATTCGGCTTAAATAGATCGGACAGATGGCATGCTTCAGGTTGCGTCTGCGGGTGGCGTACGGGCCTAAACTCGCAGGCCGGTGCCATGGTCAACCTGGCGGGTAGTTGGGGCGAAGCAGAGGAGAAGCGACGTCGGGCGCGAAGGAGCGCAGGAGGGGTGATGACGTCATCGAAGTGCATGGAACAGGGCCAGGTGTCACGTCATATTTAACACCCCTATCATTGCCCCCCCTCAAAAGCCACTCCTGCGGGATGGTCTTTAAGGGTTGGGGGGTGGTGCTCGGAGGAACCCGGTTGCGCAAGTAGCTGGTCGAGGCCTCGGGCGGAGGTTCTGCCTGTCGTGACATAATTGACCGAGTCCCTGTGCAGGATAAGGGGTCGAGGCGCCGCTCAAGACCCGGAGAACCGATGATCGAGGAAACTCGAGAACATATGGCCGAACCGCCGTTCGGGATAAAGGGGGTCGAGGTATTTCAAGACCAAGAAAACCGATGGTCGAGGAGCCTCGTGACCATGTAACCGAACCACCGTTCGGGATAAAGGATCAATGGTTGAGGAAGCTCAGGACCATGTAACCGAACCGCCGTTCGGGGTTAAGGGCCGAGGCGATACTCAACTCCCCATTGTCGATCCGTCGTTCGGTAATAAGGGGTCGAGGCCCGCACAAGACCTTGAGAGACATAACAACCGAACCGCCATTCGGGATATGGGGTCGAGCCGCCGCTCAAGACCCAGAAGACCGGTGGTCGAGCCGCCGCTCAAGACCTGGAGAGACATAACAACCGAACCGCCGTTCGGGATATGGGGTCGAGCCGCCGCTCAAGACCCAGAAGACCGGTGGTCGAGCCGTCGCTCAAGACCTAGAAGACCTGTGGTCGAGCCGCCGCTCAAGACCTGGAGAACCATTGGCCGAGCCGCCGCTCAAGACCATGTAACCGAACCGCCGTTCGGGATAAAGGATCGAGGCGACACTCAATCCCCCGTTGCCGATCCGTCGTCCGGTAATAAGGGGTCGAGGCTCGCGCAAGGCCCAGAGAACCAATGGTTGAGGAAGCTCAGGACCATGTAACCGAACTACCGTTCGGGATAAAGGATCGAGGCGACGCTCAATCCCCCGTTGCCGATCCGTCGTCCGGTAATAAGGGGTCGAGGCTCGCGCAAGGCCCAGAGAACCAATGGTTGAGGAAGCTCAGGACCATGTAACCGAACCGCCGTTCGGGGTTAAGGGCCGAGGCGATACTCAACTCCCCATTGCCGATCCGTCGTTCGGTAATAAGGGGTCGAGGCCCGCACAAGACCTTGAGAAACATAACAACCGAACCACCGTTCGGGATATGGGGTCGAGCTGCCGCTCAAGACCTAGAAGACCGGTGGTCGAGCCGCCGCTCAAGACCCAGAAGACCTGTGGTCGAGCCGCCGCTCAAGACCTGGAAAACTGAACCACCACTGTGCCGCTTCGAAAACGGTTCGCGATAGTGCGGTTGCTGGAATCGAGGGGTCGCTGGCGTGCGGGGTAAGTCACTTACCTGGGCAGTGGGCACGTCATGTCCTTATTAATATGACGCCGGCGCTTGGACTGCCCGATGCGCTGCTATTGGGCGGTATATGCGGCGTCATGCTGTCGCTTGCCTCGGAAGGCGAAAGGCCGAGGCCACCCTTCCTATAAATAGCGAGCTCCGCGACACTCTATCACTTTTTATCAGCAAAGTTTTCTCTCTCGAGTCCTGCCGTTGTCTTCCTCCGAGTTTTCTTCCTTGGCTCCGGTGTCCTTTGCCTCCCTTCAATCGATTCCTTCCACTGTAGGTTAGTGCACGATGGCTCTTCCTTCCACCTCCTCCTCATCCACTTCTTCCTCTTCCTCCCCCTCTGTCACTACCCGTGTCGCCACTCTCCCCTCGTCTCCTCCTTCCAGCCCTTCCTCGGGTGCGGAAGCGGCGCGTGCGCTAGAGGCCATAATGTGGCCGCACGACCAAGATTCCACCCTGGATGAGCGCATGGTAGGGATCCTCCGACGGCGCTACGGCATTCCGGAAGAATATGCCCTTTCGGCCCCCGAAGCGGGGCAGCGGGCCTTTGACCCGGTTCCTAAGGGCTTTGCCCTGACCGCCGACGCCTTAGAGGCCGGCCTGCGTCTTCCCCTGCACCCAATCATAGTATCCTGCATATCCTTGTGGCGGATTTCGCCTTCATAAATAACCCCAAACTCTTGGCGGTATCTGGTGGCTTTCCTGGGGGAATGCCATTATGCCAACATCACCCCGACCCGCAACCTTTTTCTCTCCTGCTTCCGCCTTTTCAAGGGGTTGGGGGGATACTTCCTTGCCGCCCGGACAGGGTTTCGGGTTAGTGGTGCCCCCACCAATAACAAAGGGTGGAAGAGGCGCTTCTTCTTCGTCCAGTGTCAGAAGGACTGGGGTTTCGGGGTTCGGTGGTCGTCAAGGACCATTGATAACACTGTCCCGAAACTCAATGCCGAGGAGCGTGCGTACCTCGAGCGATTAAGGGTAATCCTTCCTTCCTCGCAAGCCATCCGCAACATGTCGGAGAAGTGGCTTGTGGAGGCGGGACTCAGTCCGCGCTTACGGGGTAGGCTATTGTTGCTTTGCATCTTTGGGCTTACTGCTATACTCTAGCTTCTAACTCATCCTTGTTCTTTGCAGAGATGGTGAACCTGCGGTCCTTCCATGATTCGGGTGCTCTGACAGGACCGTCTCCACGCTCACCGACGGTTCTCAAGCGGGCGGGGGGCGGCTCCCCGCGCACTACCGAGGGGGGGCGCCCAAAGAAGAGGGCCAAGGCCTGGGACGTGGTGGACCTGCAGGTGCCTGTGGCTCCATCCGCCGAGACGACCGACCGACCGGGCGCCTCCGCTCCTGCCGAGAGCGCCGGGCCCAGCCAGGGGACGACCGGGAAGGGCCAGCGTCCTCCGGCCATGAAGGACTTGTGCCGAGTCACGCCGGGGAAGGATCAGCCGTTCCTTTCCCGAGTGATGGGCGAGGTCCCTTCTGGGGCGCTGAGCGACCCTCTGGTGGCCCGGTGGCATGGTCTATCCCGAGGGGACAAGGTGTGGGTCGGGGGAGAGCCCTCGGCCTACTACCTCCGGGGGGCGCTCCATCCCGACATAGCTCGGGACCTATACACGCTCCCCTCGGAAGCACTCATCGTCAAGTCGGCCAAGTCGGTGTTGTGGGTAAGCATCATCTTGCTTGTATTCTCTTGGCTAAACACTGTTCACCATTCTCACCCTTCCCTCTCTATGCAGAATCTCCACTACACCACGGCCCTCATCGACCGGGTGCACGACGCCGGTCGATTAGTGGGCGGACTGAATGAGCGCAACCTCGAGTTGCGCCGCCAGCTGGAAGAGGCCCGAGCGGGGTCTGGACCCGAGGTGGTTGCTGCTACCGAGCAACGTGCGGCCGACATGGGCGCGGAAGTCGCGCGTCTGACCGCCGAGCTCGAGGCCGCCTCGGCGTCGGAGGCCAACCTGCAGAAGCTTCTCCAGACAGAGAAGCTGGAGAACCGCCTCCGCTCAAAGGAGGCCTCGGAGTTGGCCGCCAAGCTGACTTCGAGAGAGGCCGAGGTGAAGGCCGCCCAGGAAGCTCTTGCCGCGGCGGAGGGCAGCCATCCGGAGAGGGACCGGGAGGCGATCGAGGCGTACAAGAAGTCGGAGGGCTTCCTCCTCGGGCTGGACCGGACGGGCCGGGTGTCATACGAGTATGGGTACAAGGTTGCCCTGGCCTGATTCCGAGCGTGCCCTCCAAGCTCCGTGGTTGAGGAGGATCCCTTCACCTCCTGCCCCGAGGACGAGGGGGTTGACATGCCCGGCGAGGTTCCCTTCGACGACAGCCTTCCGGTAGCCGCGGCTTGAGAGGTTTTTTCTTCTTTTTTGTGGGCCTTCCCTTGCTTTTGTAATCCTTCTTTCCCCTCTAGGGGCTCGTTTTGTACTTCAAAGCTTTTGGTAATACAATCCCCCTTTTTTATAGCAATTTAATTTCCGACTTCATTCCAATAGCCTGAGTCAAATATTGGCCTGTTTTTGTTTGGCCCTTAAACGAAATACTTCTTGAGGTTCTGGACGTTCCAGGTCCTCAACAGTTGCTGTCCGGCCATAGTCGCGAGTCGGAACGTCCCTGGTCGGACAACTTTGATTACGCGGTAGGGGCCTTCCCACTTAGGCGCAAGCTTGCCCCTTGAGTTGGCGGGGTCGCTTACTTCCGCCATGCGTAATACTAAATCTCCCATCCCGAGAGGTCGAGGGCGCACCTTCTTGTTATAACTTCTGGCAATACTCCGATTGTATGCCAGCATCTTTACGTGCGCATCGGCCCTACGTTCTTCTAGCAGGTCTAGGCCAGCCCGAACTCCCTGGGCCGAGGTGGATTCCTCATAGTTCTCCACCCAGAATGTTGGAATGACCAACTCGGCTGGTAGGACTGCTTCCACGCCGAATGCCAGGCTGTAGGGGGACTCGCCCGAAGCCTTCTTCGGGGTAGTCCGCAAAGATCATAAGATGTTCGGGAGCTCGTTGACCCAGCTCGATCGGGCTTCCAAAGTCCTTTTCCTAAGTCCATCTAGGATAGACCGGTTGGTCACCTCAGCGAGCCCGTTGGTCTGGGGGTGGGCCACCGAGCTAAACCTCAACTGGATTTGATAAGTCGAGCAGAACTCCGTAAACCGAGTGCTGGCAAACTGGGTTCCGTTATCGGTGATGATAACGTTGGGCAGACCGAATCGGGTCACGATGTTCTTCCATACGAACTGTTCGACTCGTTCGGCCGTAATGGTTGCCAGGGGCTCGGCTTCCACCCACTTAGTGAAATAGTCTATCCCCACGATGACATATCTCCGCTGGCCGGATGCCGGGGGGAACGGCCCCAAAAGGTCCATTCCCCATTGAGCGAAGGGCCAAGCGCACTCCATGGAGGTGAGCGGGACCACAGGGAGCTGCGGGGCACGGGCATGGCGCTGGCAAGTGTCGCACCGTCGTACGAAAGCCTTGGCGTCTCGGTGTAACGTAGGCCAGTAGTAGCCCTGGCGTAGTATTTTGAAGGCCAAAGTTCGGCCGCCCATGTGCTCCCCGCAAGTCCCACCGTGAACCTCGGCGAGAATCACCTCCGCCTCGTCGGGATCTAAACACCGCAGTAGGGGATGAGAAAACGACCTCTTGTAGAGCCGGTCGCCAATCTCGCAGTACCACGCTTGGGTTCGGCGGAGCCGCCGTGCCTTGACCTCATCATGAGGCAGGATCCCCTCGCGCTTGTATTTCAGTACCTCCTGAATCCACGTAGGTGGAGAGGTCGGGACCCCGGGGTCCCCTATCTCCATGACGGCCACCGACCGGTGTGCGAGCTCTTCGACCTCGGGATGTTCCTCTGGATCGGCTGCCGAGGCTAATTTCGCGAGCTGGTCCACCCGCTCGTTTTGGGACCTGGGCACCCTGGACAGAGTGAAACGAGGAAAGTTAGATGTTTGGGCTTTTACCTCGGTCAGGTATTTGGACATAGTCGGGTCCCGCGCCCGATACTCTCCGCCAACTTGTTCGGCGACGAGTTGGGAATCCGTGAGAACATGGACTGCTCTCAGCTGCATCTCGGTTGTCAAGCGGAGGCCTGCCAAAAGCGCTTCGTATTCCGCCTCATTGTTCGTGGCCTCGAAACCGAAGCGGAGGGAACGCTCAAAAGCGCGTCCGTCGGGGTCCTCCAGAATGAGTCCGGCGGCACTGAGCCTGGAAGACCCATCCACGCAGTGGTCGATCTCGGTGGATTTGCTCAACGCACTCTGTTTCCGGCTGTGTCAACTCCGAGATAAAATCGGCCAAGGCCTGGGCTTTGATGGCCGTCCTCGGCTTGTAGCAGAGGTCGAACTCGGATAGCTCCACCGACCATTTTAGAAGACGCCCGGCTACGTCAAACTTAGAGAGAACTTGACGCAGGGGTTGGTCGGTCATTACCTCAATCGTATGGGCCTGGAAATAGGGGCGTAGCTTCCGAGCTGATAGGATAAGCGCTAATGCCAACCTTTCGATGGGGGGATAGCGCTGCTCCGGCCCCGCAACACGTGGCTGGTGTAATAGATCGGATGTTGAACGTCGGCGGCTTCCTTTACCAGTACTGAGCTTACTGCATGTCGAGATGCCGCCAGGTAGAGTCTAAGTTTCTCTAGCGTGGACACCGAGGTAAGGCGGGGGAGCTCGGATAAATGCTGCTTCAGGCGTGTGAAGGCTTCCTCGCATTCCGCCGTCCATTGGAAGTTCTTCGGATCTTTGAGGACCCGAAAGAAAGGAAGGCACTTATCTCCCGACCGGGACAAAAACCGGGACAGAGCCGCTATCCTTCCGTTAAGGTATTGAAGCTCCTTCACTATTCTCGGAGATCTCATATTGGTGAGAGCTCGGATCTTCTCCGGGTTGGCATCAATTCCTCTCTCGTGTATGATGAATCCGAGGAACTTCCCTGACATCACGCCGAAGGTGCATTTGGCGGGATTGAGGCGCATTCCATGTCTCCTTAGTGTGGAGAAGGTTTCCCGCAAGTCATCAAGGTGGGCAGCCCCTGTGCGACTTTTTACGATCATGTCGTCAACATATACTTCCATGTTTCGCCCTATCTGCTGGGCGAACACCTTGTTCACCATCCTTTGGTAGGTGGCCCCCGCGTTATTTAATCCGAACGGCATGACCTTATAAAAGTAAGCTCCTTGGGGCGTTTGAAAGGCCGTATGTTGCTGATCCTCGGGGGCCATCCGGATCTGATTATAACCAGAGTAGGCGTCCATGAAGGAGAAACGGGCGTGCTCCGCGGTTGAGTCGACCAACTGGTCGATCCTAGGCAAGGGGAAGCAATCCTTCGGGCAAGCACGATTTAGATCGGTGTAGTCGACACACATCCTCCAGCTTCCATTTGGCTTCTTGACGAGGACTACATTGGGCACCGGGTATTCCCGTATGTCGCTGGCGAACGGGGACTCCCAGTGGGACACTTCCTTCTGCTCCTCTTTGGACTTACGGACGTCCCTTTGCACCTCATCCAGGCGCTGGGCTATGGAACAGATTTGAGCCCGAAATAAATCTGTCGAATCTGAGGACACCGCCTCGGGTTCAGGCGGGACGTCCAGGTTTTCGAGAGCCCGGGTTCCGTCCTGAATTCGGCGTGAGGCTGGGGAAGATGGCGCCAGCGGGAATGCCTCATGATGCCGGGGGAGGGGTTCCGGCTTTATGAGGGTCGGCCCTCCCGCCTCCTGAAGTAGGTGGGGGAGGACGGCCTGGACAGCACTTGCCAGGGTTCGGACTTGTTGGGAAAGGTCTTGGAAAGCCTCCGCCGTGACGGGGGGAAGAAGCGGGGGAACCCGACTCGGCGGGTGGAGTCCGGCGTCGCTAAACAAACTCCAGTAGCGATCTGCGGTCGTGGCAGGATCGTCCCTCCAGGGTTCGGAGGTTTGGGGGACCTCCGCCGAGGTGCCAGCCGGAAGCGACCTTTCGTCCATGTGTCGTTAAAGGCGGAGCAGGTAGACCTTCGACAAATGGCCCTCCTTCTAGCGCCAATATGTTATGGGAAACAACTTTTTACCGTGACCCCGGGGCGTGCGACGCGGAATCCGGGAACCGGAGGGTCGTCTCGGTATGGTTCGGGCCCGTCGATGGCTCCTGCTACCGCCTCCGGACCCCTCCGAAAGGCAGCTCCACGCTCCAGTCGTCGGGAACGAGACCTGCAGCAAGGCGGGTCGGATGCTCTGCCCGACCTCTCCGACGCTCAAGTCAGCCTTCGCCCGTCGGCCGAGCTCCCCAGAAATGTGTAAGGGTGTATGAGTCTACTCACCTCCCGGAGTCCTCTCCACTCCCATCTTACCCATTCGGCTTAAATAGATCGGACGGATGGCATGCTTCCGGTTGCGTCTGCGGGTGGCGTACGAGCCTGAACTCGCAGGCCGGTGCCGTGGTCAACCTGGCGGGTAGTTGGGGCGAAGCAGAGGAGAAGCGACGTCGGGCGCGAAGGAGCGCAGGAGGGGCGATGACATCATCGAAGTGCATGGAACAGGGCCAGGTGTCACGTCATATTTAACACCCCTATCAATAGTCGATACATTTTTTCTGAAAAAAACTTTTAATCATAAATCTAATTTTATATCATTTAATATTATCAGTTGAATCATATTTTAAGATCTATTTGTAACTTACTCTATTATAATTATTAAGTAATTCAATAAGTTATAAAAATGATAAGGTGTCCCTTTTTATCCCTATATCATAATTTATTTCTTACAGAAATATTATATAATCATGATTTTTTTTTCTTTAAGATTTTTTTAAAATTTATTAGTTATGATTGTTTTATAATAGCATATCAGTACCACTGACATTAACAACATGTGAGTTCATATTGTTTACGTTGTTCTACCAGTGATGTAAAACATGTGATGCTAATAAATGTGACACGGTCCAATAAATCCTTATCCCCTTGAGCAAAATTACACAAACTTCAATTAAAATTAGCCATGAAACAATATTTGCATGTCTGCACAGCCTCATTCATCACTTGTGCTCCACTGGACTACCCATATGCTACAACATTATACACGTTCCATGCTCATCAAGCTCGTGTAGATCAGAGATGTTATGAATTCGACGTAAACCATAAAATAAATACTACTTTCTTTGACAGAAAGAGATACATTTTATTTTTTTTATAATATTTCCTAGAGTCTGAGTCTTATAGTCTATAATAATCATTCATAAGTTATGAAAAAATAAAACTCAAACCATCGAGCCTCTGCACCTCTTGCAAAGACACAAAGACATGACACAAAGACATGGTAAGACAACACCATATAAAATTAATATTGTTCTCATACAAGCCCACTTTATTTTTCTCATACACTCCACCTCTCCCTCAAAATTTAATCTTCTAAATTAGTTTCTTTCAATCAATAAAAAGATTATGATAAGCAAAGCCTTTTTCATTTTTCATTCTAGCTTTCAAGTAAATGTTTCCAAATCACCTTAACCAAAGGAATAATTTGATTATTTAAGATTTTTATCTCAGTCATCTTTTCAATCGATGACATAAGCACTAAGCAAATCTCTCAAAATTTGACTCAACGTCAGAATCATTAGGGATGCATAATCTATCACTAATCTTAATATGTATCCTCATTATTTTAAAAATTAAGCGTCAACTCTCTTGTTTTCATCTTATTTCTTAAGAATATCAAATATGTATATAATAGTTGTACTTCTTTAATTTGTTAGATGAAATCAGATTAAACTTGAATAAAGGTCATAAAAAAAATCTATCCTGTACTTTCCTTGTATCATTTAAATCAAAATCATAAGTTTCTTTAAACAACTCCTATTAATTTACAACTAGGTTAACCATAAAGTTTATAATTTTTTATTAAATACATCAGCCACAATGTTGATTTTATTCAGTTAAAAATAAATGCCTCCATGGTGTGCTGCTAACCAAGTGTCACTAATGGATCGTTCTATTGTGCAATCACATGTCCGATCAGTGACCTCATGTGATTAGGTTGACAATCATTGAAAGTCGTTGCTCTTAGTAATAATATTGTTGATAGCAAACTGTCGACGATGATTCATCGATCAAGTACGAGGAACCTTATATAGCCCACAAGCATATAATATGATGAACTAGATTGAAAAATATGTTGGGTTAAGTTCATAGGTGGACTTGGATCAGATAATTAGGTCCGAACTCAAATCAATTAACTAAATAAAAACTAAAAATTTTTATTGGAGTAAGTGCAGTTGAGGAAAAGCAACACAGAGCAGCGGCGTGCGACGTGCAGCGTGATGTACAGTGAAAGAAAGGGAAAAAAGAGAAAAGAAAGAAAAAAATTATGATTTGAGTTTTTCTGCTTGATGATCGGTGATCAAACTTCGTTGATTTTGGTTCAGATTTGACGTAGAGAATCCTTGCAGTAAACTCTACAATCCTAACGGTACTGATCTACGATTTATCCTCTCTAAGATGCTTTCTTGCTATGTTTACTTGATGAGATCTAAAATTTTTTTTAGATGAGATCTATGATGATGTTCTATAATTGAGTCAAGATATCTTGATGTTACTGTGATACTCTTGTTATTTGAGAGAAAAATATATTGTAAACTTATTATCATTATTGATAATAGTAGAAGTTTGAAGTGGACTACGGTCCCGTGGTTTTTCCCGCATTGGGTTTTCCACATTAAAATTCGGTCTCACTTGTGATTGATCAGTTATTCTACTATTAATATTGTTCTGGTTAATACTTGCTTTAATATCAAGTTGGTAGTTTTGATGAGGAACCCATTTTGATACACAAAGAGGGAAAAGTATTATTCTATATTTACAGGTTTTTTCCCAACAAGTGGTATTAGAGCAACAGGTTGTTCTTTGCTATTAATTTTTCTTGTGTGATTGAAATGGAAGAATCAGATGGTATGATTAAATTGAACTCATTAAATTATTCCACTTGGAGGCGTATGATGGAAGACTTGCTCTATTGCAAAGATTTGTATAAGCCCATCAAAATTAAAGAAAAAACCCTTTACTATGGATGAGGAAGAATGAGAAGTCTAGCACAGGAAAGCTATTGCTTATATTAGAAGATGGATGGATATAAACTTGTATGAGCATATTTCTGATAAAACCAGAGCTGATATTGTTTGGCAAAGGCTAGAAAATCTGTTTGCGAAAAATACAGTGGGAAATAGAATTTCTCTCCTTAGAAGGCTTGTTAATTTAAAGTATAAAGATGGTGACAGCATTGTTGAGCACATAAGCCTATTTCAGAGTCTTGCAAACAAGTTGGTTGCTGTGAAAATGAATATTGATCATGAAATGCAGGGATTGCTACTTCTCAGCTCTTTACTAGAAAGTTGGGAAACGTATGTTGTGACAATTTATAACTCCACGCTAGAGGGAACTCTAACTATAGACATGGTTAAAGATAGTTTACTGAATGAAGATGCCAGAAGGAAAGAACAGGGAGAATCTTCTTCTGGTGCACTTATTACTGAAAAGCAGAAAATACGTGGAAGAAGTCACAGTAGAAATCCACATGGTTACAGAAGAAGATCCAAGTCTAGAAGAGATATCAGGTGTTTCCACTGCCACAGGCCAGGTCATATGAAGAAAGAGTGTAGGTTTTAGAAGCGAGAACAGAATGAAAGGAAAAAAAATGAGAAAGAGACCAATACAGTTGCTGCTGAAGGTGATATCATTACTGTTTGTGATGATGGATGTATTAGTCTTGCAGCTCAGGACAACAACTGGGTAATTGACTCAGGTGCTTCATTCCATGTTACTTCTCCTGATGATTTATACAGATCCTACACTGTTGGTAATTTTGGCAATGTTAGAATGAGAAACAATGGTATATCCAAGATTGTGGGCGTTAGGGGAAACAACTTTTTACCGTGACCCCGGGGCGCACGGCGCGGAATCCGGAAACCGGGGGGTCGTCTCGGTACGATTCGGGCCCGTCGATGGCTCCTGCTCGCGCCCGTCGATGTTCTCCGAAAGGCGGCTGCGCGCTCCTCGGCCGTCGGGGACGAGACCTGCAGCAAGGCGGGTCGGATGCTCCGCCCGACCCCTCCGACGCCCAAGTCAAAGTCGGATGGGAGTGAGTGAGTCGTTATGTAGAGAGAGAGAGAGAGAGATCCTTTGGGGTGCTGGCCTGTCGGCCGGAGTTCCCCTGAGTGAGTTGCGGGGGTGTCCGAGTCCACTCACCTCTCGGACTGTTTCTGCGTGGAGCCAGGGTTCAGCCCCTTTCCCAGTCTTACCGCTCGGCCAAATAGGTTTGGACGGAGGGCTGCTTCCGATCGTCTGCGGTGGCGACGGGCACGACCTCGCAGTCGGTGCCGTGGTCAATCGGGTGGGTAGTTGGGGCGTCCGAGGAGAGCGGCGCCGGCTGTCGCATCGTGGGCGGTTGGGGCGCAGGAGGGGCGATGACGTCATCCGGTTGTACGACAGAAGACCAGGTGTCTCGTCATACTTAATATCCTTATCACTACCCCCCCGCAAAAAGCCACTCCTGCGGGACAATTTGGAGGGTGGTGCTCGGAAAAACCTGGTTGCCGACTGAGATCTTGGGTGGAGGTTCTGCCGTGTCGTGTCATAATTGACCAAAGTCCTTTGCAGGATACGGTCGAGGCGCCGCCAAGACCCGGAAAATCGATCGCGAAGCTCAAGATCCTGTAGCCGAACCGCTCGGGATAAAGGGGGTCGAGGAACCTCAAGACCCGTAGTTATAGTCACCGAACCGCGTCGATATAGTGCCGAGCCACCGCCAAGGCCTAGATGGATGCGATGATCGAGCCGCCGCTCTAGATCATGTACCGAAGCTGCCGCTCGGGATAATGGGGTCGAGGAGACGCCCGAGTTCCGTTGCTGCCGACGCCCGTAATCGAGGTTGAGACTCGGAACTGGGTGAGCCGCCGAGGTAAGGCGGCGATGTCAAGTCTTCGCACACCCGCCGTTGGGTACTAGGGGTCGAGGTCACGCCACGATTTGAAAAATCGTGATAGCCGAACCGCCGCTCGAATGTGTCAGCCGCCGCCAAGGCCCGGGAATCAGAGTAGCGAACCGCTGCTCGGGATGTGTGTGGCCGAGCCGCCAGGCCTATGAAATTGTAATAGCCGAACTGCCGTTCGGGATAAGGGGGGTCGAGGAGACGCTCGATTCTCCTTGCCAAGCCGACGTTCGGAAGTCAGGGGTTGAGACGCGTCAGGTCCTCCCTGCTTACCGACCCGTCATTTTGGTACAAGGGGTCGAGGTCACGCACACGACCCGAGAATCTATAATAGCCGAACCGTCGTTCGGGATAAGGGGGTCGAGGAGACGCTCGATTCTCCTTGCCAAGCCGACGTCCGGAAGTCAGGGGTTGAGACACGTCAGGTCCTCCCTGCTTACCGACCCGCCATTTTGGTACAAGGGGTCGAGGTCACGCACACGACCTGAGAAGTCATAATAGCCGAACCGTCGTTCGGAATAAGGGGGGTCGAGGAGACGCTCGATTCTCCTTGCCAAGCCGACGTCCGGAAGTCAGGGGTTGAGACACGTCGGGTCCTCCCTGCTTACCGACCCGCCATTTTGGTACAAGGGGTCGAGGTCACGCACACGACCTGAGAAGCCATAATAGCCGAACTTCCGTTCGGGGTGTGTGGCCGAGCTGCTGCTCAAGGCCCAGAATACCAGTGGTCGAGCAGCCGCTCAAGACCTAGAAGACCAGAATAGCCGAATCGCCGTTGGGATGGCCGAGACACCGCTCTGGCCCGATGCGATGGTCGAGCCGCCGCTCAAAATCTAGAAAACGAGAATAGCCGAACGCTGTTCGGGATGGGGGCCGAGACACCGCTCTGTGCCCGATATGCGATGGTCGAGCTGCTCAAGACCTAGAAAAGAATAGCCGAACCGCTGTCGGGATGGGGGCCGAGACACCGCCTGTGCCCAAGATGCGATGGTCGAGCCTTGCTCAAGACCTAGAAAACCGAACCGCCGTGCCGCTCAAAACGGCTCGCGATAGTGCGGTTCTTTGGAATCGAGGATACCGGGCGTGCGGATAAGTTTCTTACCGGGGTGTACACGTCGGCTCTTCATCAATATGACGCCGCGCTCGATCGCCCGATGTGATGCTATTGGGCGATGTGGCGGTGTCATGTCGCCGCCGCCTCGGAGGCGAAAGGTCGAGGTTCCTTTTTCTATAAATAGGAGCCTCGCCTCTCTATCACTTTATCGAGCTCTCATCTCTTGTCCTGCTGCCTCTCCTTCAAGTTTTCTCCATAGGCTCGGTGCCTTTTAGCTTCTTCCAGATTTCTTCCTTCATAGGTTAGTGTGCGATGGGTCTTCCTTCCACTTCCTCTTCCTCTGCTTCTTCCTCCTCCTCCCCATCAGTTACAACCCGCGTCGCCGCTCTCCCTTCGTCTCCTCCTTCCAGCCCTTCCACTGATGCGGAAGCGGCGCGTGCCTTAGAGGCCTTAATGTGGCCGCATGACCAAGACTCCGTCTTGGACGAGCGTATGGTGGGGATTCTCCGGCGGCGCTACGGCATCCCGGAGGAGTTCAACCTCCTGGCCGCTGAAGCGGGACAGCGGGCTTTTGACCCGGTTCCCAAGGGCTTCGCCCTGACCGCCGATGCCCTAGAGGCCGGCCTGCGCCTTCCCCTGCACCCGATCAGTAGCTGCATCTCCTGTGGCGGATTTCGCCTTCCAGATAACCCCAACTCTTGGCGGTATCGGTGGTTTTCCTAGGGGAATGCCACTACGCCAACATCGCCCGACCCGCAACCTTTTCCTCTCTCGCCTCTTCAAGGGTGGGGCTACTTCGATCGCACGACCGGGGTTCCGGGTTAGCGGCGCCCCCACCAATAACAAAGGGTGGAAGAGGCGCTTCTTTTTTGTCCAGTGCCAAATGGACTGGGGTTTCGGGGTTCGGTGGTCGTCAAGGACCATCGATAACTCTGCCCCGAAGCTAAGTGCCGAGGAGCGTGCTCACCTCGAGCAGCTGAGGGTAATCCTCCCTTCCTCGCAAGCCATCCGCAACATGTCGGAGCAGTGGCTGGTGGAGGCCGGACTAAGTCCGCGCTCTCGGGGTAGGCTGTCGTTGTCTCGCCTCTCTTTAGATTGCTGCCATTCTCTATTTTCTGACATATCTGTTGCCTTTTTGCAGGGATGGTGAACCTGCGATCCTTCCACGACTCGGGTGCTCCGAGGGGACCATCTCCGCGGCCCTCCAAAGCGGGCGGGGATGGGCTCGCGTCGCTGGCGATGAGCGCCCAAGAAAAGGGCGAAGGCCAGGGCGTGGTGGACTCGAGACGCCCGGTAGTGCGGCCGGGCGTCCGAACGGCCGTACCGACTGCCGAGAGAGTCGGCCAGCGGCGACCGGGAAGGGTCAGCGTCCCCCAGCCATGCAGGACCTGTGCCGGATCACGTCGGGGAAGGATCAGCCGTTCCTTTCCCGAATAATGGGGGAGGTCCCTTCGGGGCCGCGGAGCGACCCTCTCGTGGCCCGGTGGCATGGTCTGTCCCGGGGGGACAAGGTGTGGGTCGGGGGAGAGCCCTCGGCCCGCTATCTCCGGGG
Source organism: Musa troglodytarum (assembly GCA_023547065.1). NCBI lineage: Eukaryota > Viridiplantae > Streptophyta > Magnoliopsida > Zingiberales > Musaceae > Musa > Musa troglodytarum. Next base: position 3,482,512 of record CP097508.1, on the reverse strand, counting down.
GGCGCTCCATCCCGACATGGCTCGACTTATACACGCTCCTGAGGCGCTGCTCGCCAAGTCCGCTAAGTCGGTGTTGTGGGTGAGCACCGCTTTTGCTTGTATCCTCTTGACTTAGCTCTGTTCATCCTTTCGCGTCTTTTTCTTATGCAGGGTCTCCACTACACATGCTCTCTCTCGACCGGTGCACGATTCCGCCGGGTGCATGGTTCGGTGAGCGCAACTCAGAGTTGCCCCGCCAGCTCGAGGAAGCCCGAGCGGGGTCGGGACCCGAGGCGGTTGCTGCCGCCGAGCAGCGGGCGGCGGACATGGGCGCGGAAGTGGCGCGTCTGACCGCCGAGCTCCAGGCCGCCTCGGCGACAGAGGCCGGGCTGCAGAAGCTCCTCCGGATGGAGGAGGCCTCGGGATTGGCTGCCAAGCTGACCTCGAGGGAGGCCGAGCTGCAGGCCGCCAGGGAAGCCCTTGCCGCGGCGGAAGGGAGTCGGCCAGAGAAGGACCGGGAGGCAGTCGACGCATACAAGAAGTCGGAGGGCTTCCTCCTCGGCCTGGACCGGACGGGCCGAGTATCGTACGAGTACGGGTACAAAGTTGCCCTGGCCCGGTTCCGAGCATGTCCTCCAGGCTCGACGGTCGAGGAGGATCCCTTCGTCTCATGCCCCGAGGATCGGGTCGACATGCCCGGCGAGGTTCCCTTCGACGACAGACCTTCCCGGCCGCGAAGACCTCTTTTCTTTTTTTGGAGGGCTTTCCCTTGCTTTTTGTAATGCTTCTTCCCCACTAGGGGCGCATTTTGTAACCCAAACTTTTTTGGTAATACAAGTATGTTTTCTCCATACAATCTCCAACTTCTCTCCAATGGCCCGAGTTTGGCATCAATTCACTTCCGTTTTGTCCTTAAACAAAATATTTCTTAAGGTTGTGGACGTTCCAAGTCCTCGGGAACTGCTGCCCAGTCATAGTCGCGAGCCGGAACGTTCCCGGTCGGACTACTTGGATTACTCGGTAGGAGCCTTCCCACTTTGGTGCAAGCTTGCCCCTTGAGTGAGCGGGGTCGCTTACTTCTGCCTTGCGTAGGACTAAGTCGCCCATCCCGAGGGGTCGAGGGCGCACCCTCTTGTTGTAACTCCTGGCAACACTTCTATTGTACGCCAGCATTTTTACATGCGCCCTAGTCCTGCGTTCTTCTAGCAGGTCTAGGCCAGCCCGAACTCCCTGGGCCGAGGTGGATTCCCCATAGTTCTCCACCCGGAATGTTGGGATGACCACCCGGCAGTAGGACTGCTTCCACGCCGAATGCAAGGCTGTAGGGGACTCGCCTGCCGCCTTCGGGTAGTCCGCAAAGACCATAGGATGTTCGGAGCTCGCCGACCCACTCGATCGGGCTTCCAAAGTCCTTTTCCTAAGTCCATCCAGGATAGATCGGTTGGTCACCTCGGCAAGCCCGTTGGTTTGGGGGTGGGCCACCGAGCTAAACCTCAGCTGGATGTGATAAGTCGCGCAGAACTCCGAAAACCGAGTGTCCGGGCGACCGGGTCCCGCGACGCTTATGATAACGTTGGGCAACCGAACCGGTCACGATGTTCTTCCATACGAATGTTCGACCCGTTCGGCTGTAATGGTTGCCAGTGGCTCGGCCTCCACCCACTTGGTGAAGTAATCTATGCCCACAATAATATGTCTCCGCTGGCCGGACGCCGGGGGGAACGGCCCCAAGAGGTCCATCCCCCATTGAGCGAAGGGCCAGGCGCAATCCATGGTGGCGAGCGGGACCGCGGGGAGCTGCGGGGCGCGGGCCTGGCGCTGGCAAGTGTCGCACCGCCGCACGAAAGCCTTGGCGTCTCGGTGCAGCGAGGCCGCACAGCCCCGCGTAGTATTTTGAAGGCCAGAGTTCGGCCGCCCATATGCTCCCCACAAATCCCGCCGTGGACCTCGGCGAGAATCACTTCCGCCTCCTCGGGATCTAAGCATCGTAATAGGGGGTGGGAAAACGACCTTTTGTAGAGTCGGTCGTCGATTTCGCAGTACCACGCCTGAGTTCGGCGGAGCCGCCGTGCTTTGACCTCATCGGCTGGCAGGATCCCCTCACGTTTGTACTTCAGTACTTCCTGAATCCACGTGGGTGGGGCGGTCGGGACTCCGGGATCCCCGATCTCCATGATGGCCACCGACCGGTGTGTCAGCTCTTCGACCTCGGGATGTTCCTCTGGATCGGCTCCCGAGGCCAATTTCGCGAGCTGGTCTGCCCGCTCGTTCTGGGACCTGGGCACCCTGGACAGAGTGAAGCGGGGAAAGTTAGAGGTTTGGGCCTTTACCTCGGTTAGGTATCTGGACATGGTCGCGTCCCGCGCCCGATACTCTCCACCAACTTGCTCGGCGACAAGTTGGGAATCCGTGAGAATGTGGATTGCTCCTAGTTGCATCTCGGCCGCCAAACGGAGGCTCGCCAAATACGCCTCGTACTCGGCCTCGTTGTTTGTGGCCGCTGGCCGGCGAGGGAACGCCGAAGCGTGTCCGCCGGGATCCTCCGTAATCGAGTCCGGCCGGCTCCCGGAGCCGGAAGACCCATCCACGTGCAAAGATCCAGTCTCGGTGGATTTGCTCAACGCCGCTTCCGGTGGTGTCAACTCCGAGATAAAATCGCCAAGGCTCGGGCCTTGATGGTCGTTTCTCGGCTTGTAGCAGAGGTCGAACTCGGACAGCTCCACCGACCATTTGAGGAGACGCCCTGCTACGTCAAACTTAGAAAGAACTTGACGCAGGGGTTGGTCGGTCAATACCTCAATCGTATGGGCTTGGAAGTAGGGGCGTAGCTTCCGAGCCGCTAGAATGAGTGCCAATGCCAGCCTTTCGATGGGAGGATAGCGCTCCCGCCCACGCAGCACATGGTGGTGGTGTAGTAAATCGGGTGTTGCGCATCGGGGGCTTCTTTCACAAGCACCGAGCTCACTGCATGCCGAGATGCCGCCAGATAGAGGGTAAGTTTTTCTGGCGCGGACACCGAGGTAAGTCGGGGTAGCTCGGATAAGCGCTGCTTGAGGGCGGCGAAGGCTTCCTCGCACTCTGCCGTCCATTGGAAGTTCTTCGGGTCTTTGAGGACTCGGAAGAAAGGGAGGCACTTATCTCCCGACCGGGACAGAAACCGGGACATAGCCGCTATCCTTCCGTTAAGGCATTGAAGCTCCTTAATTGTGCTTGAGATCTCATGTCGGTGAGAGCTCGGATCTTCTCGGGGTCGGCATCAATTCCTCTCTCGTGTATGATGAACCCGAGGAACTTGCCCGATGTCTCGACGAAGACGCCCTTGGCCGGACTTAGGCGCACGCCATACCTTCTCAGTGTGGCGAAGGTTTCCGCAAGTCGTCCAAGGTGTGCAGCCCTGACGACTTTTCACGATCATATCGCCCACGTAGACTTCCATATTTTGCCCTATTTGTCGGGCAAACACCTTGTTCACCATCCTTTGGTAAGTGGCGCTGCGTTCTTAACCCGAAAGGCATAACTTTGTAGAAGTAGGCTCCTTGGGGTGTGTGGAAGGTCAGTATGTTGCCGATCCTCGGGGCCATCGGATCCGGTTGTAACCGGAGTAGGCGTCCATGAAGGAGAAGCGGCATCTAGTTGAGTCGACCAGTTGGTCGATCCTAGGTAGGGGGAAGCAATCCTTCGGGCAAGCCCGATTTAGATCGGTGTAGTCAACACACATCCTCCAGCTTCCATTAGGCTTCTTGACGAGGACTACATTGGACAGCCACTGAGGGTACCGAACCTCCTCAATGAAGTCAGACGCCAAGAGCCTATCAACTTCCTTCTGCACTTGTTGGCGCTCGAGGGACTGAGGCCGAGGTCTCTGCCCTCACCGAGCGCGGTCGGGAAATGTGTAGATGGTGTTGGGCGACTTCGAGTCGATTCCGAGGTCGGCGCTGTCCAGCGAAGACATCGGCGCTCGGAGGAGGAGGCTGATGAGCTACGCCCGCTCTTGATCACCCACGTCCGAGCCAATCCCGACTGTCCGATCGGCACGGTCATCTTGCGTGGAATATTAACCGCCGGGTTTGTTGGCTCGGGATGCTCGGTCGCGCCTGCGTCCCGCTGGTCTTCGAGGGGTTGCGGCCTTTTCCTCTTTCCCAGGGAGGTCGCCGTCAAGTAACACCGTCTGGACTCTTGAGGATCTCCCCGCACCTCCCCGACTCCGGCGCTGGTGGGGAACTTCAGGGTCCGGTGGTATGTGGACAGAACGGCCCTTAGCCTGTTGAGGGTGGGTCGGCCCAAGATGGCGTTATACGCAGTAGGGAGGTCGACCACCAGAAAGGTTACCAGCAGAGTCTTGGCCTTCGGGGAATCGCCGAGGGTCAATGGTAGGGTTACAGCACCTCGCGGCGAGATCGAGTCGCCGGTGAAGCCAGTGAGCGCCGAGTGCAAAGGCTTCGTGGCTTCCTTGGCAGCCCCAACTTCGAAAGGCCTCGGCAGAGGATGTCGGCGAGCTACGATGTCGACAATAATCCTCCGGACCTGTGCGTAGGCAATTCGGGCCGACACCACCAGCGCATCGTCATGCTCAGTTGCTCCCATATCCCCTGAGGGGAATGTGATCTCCGGGTCCGAGGGAGGGTGATATTCCCCGGTCGCGACGGCTCGGGCATAAGCTCTTCGGCCCGAGGCGCTATGTCCTCCAGCGGCGGGTCCCCCGGTGATTACGTCGATATGTTGTTCGACCGGGCCTTCGGGGCGCAGGGATGGTGCCCGCGGATGCTGGAGGTATTGATCGAGGTGACCTCTTCGGATCAGCTCTTCGATTTGTCGCCTCGTAGCATTGCTCCGTGTCATGTCCGTTTTGCCGATGAAAGCAGCAATACCGGGTGCTATCAGCGAGCTGTCGCCGGCCCTTCATCTGGGGTGGCGGCTTGAGCATTCCCCGCTCCTTGATCTGGAGGAATATTTGCGTCCGAGACGCCTTCAAGGGGGGAGGTGGCGGCTCGGCCGCGTATGGGTCGAGGCGGCCGACGCGGCGCCCTTGGTGCGGGGACTCCCGCCTGGGCGCCGGTCCCGATCGGGATGGAGTAGGATGTCCCCTCGGTCGTTCTTCCTTCCTTCCCGACATCCAGGACTCGGCCACGCATCGACTTGCTCGCCAAACATTTCGCGATGGACGTGGGTCGCTCCACCAAGGACCGCAGAACCTCGACGGCCGCAACCCCATCATGAATGCTCGCACCAATAACGATGGGTGAGCATCCGATAATTCCTGCACTCCGTGGTGAACCTTCGCACGAAGTGGGAGAGGGGTTCGCCTCCTTCGCTTCAAACCCGTGAGGAGCGCGACAGAGGGCTTTGGTCGCGTAACGCCAAAAAGCGTAGCTCAAGTCCTTGGCGAGCGTCAAAGGATGTCACCGACCCACTTTTTAAGGTCTTGTACCATGTGCGGGCGGATCCTTTCAACGTGGTGGGAACGCCGCACATCAAGGCGTCCAAGTTCCATATAGGGCCATTTGAGCCCGGAAGGCGCGACGTGATCGGTGGATCAGCGACTCCATCATAAAGGTCGATGGAGGAAGGCGAAAGTTCGGGGCACCGGGTATTCCCGTATATCGGTGGCGAACGGGGACTCCCGGTGAGGCACTTCCTGTGCTCTTCTTTGGACTTACGGACGCCCTTTGCACCTCCAGCGGCGATGGACCGGACGAGCTCGAAATAGGTCCGCTGAAATCAAGACACCGCCGAGTTCCGGGCCGACGCCCAGTGTTTTCAGAGCCCGGTTCCATCCCCGAACCGGTGGGAGGCTGGGGAAGATGGTTCCGGCGGTATCGCCTCCTGTTGCCGGGGGAAAGGTTCCGGCGTTTGGAGGCTCGGCTCTGCGCGCTCGTGGAGTAGGCGGGGAGGACGGACCGCTGTGGGTCGGACTGCTGAGAGAGGTCTGAAAAGCCTCCACCGTGACGGTGGGGAAGCGTGGAACCCGACTCGGCGGTAGAGTCCAGCGTCGCTAAATATATTCCAAAGAGCGATCTATGGTTGCGGCGGGATCGTCCCTCCGGGTTCGAGGTGCGGGACTCTCCGCCGAGGTGCCACCGGAAACGACCTTTCGTCCATGTGTCGTTAGGGCGGAGCAGCAGTCCTTCGGCAGAGGCCCTCCTTCTAGCGCCAATCTGTTAGGGGAAACAACTTTTACCGTGACCCGGGCGCACGGGCGCGGAATCTGAAACCGGGGTCGTCTCGATTCGGGCCCGTCGATGGCTCGCCGCCGCGCTCGATGTTCTCCGAAAGGCGGCTGCGCGCTCCTCGGCCGTCGGGGACGAGACCTGCAGCAAGGCGGGTCGGATGCTCCGCCCGACCCCTCCGACGCCCAAGTCAAAGTCGGATGGGAGTGAGTGAGTCGTTATGTAGAGAGAGGTAGAGAGAGAGAGAGGTCCTTTGTGTGTTGGCCCGTCGGCCGGAGTTCCCCAAAGTGAGTTGCGGGGGTGTCCGAGTCTACTCGCCTCTCGGACTGTTTCTGCGTGGAGCAAGGGTTCAGCCCCTTTCCCAGTCTTACCTGTTCGGCTTAAATAGGTCGGACGGAGGGCCTGCATCCGTATCTGCGGTGGCGTGGCGACGACCTCACAGGTCGGTGCCATGGTCAACTGGGTGGGTAGTTGGGGCGATGCTGAGGAGAGGCGACGTCGGGCTGTCGCATCGTGGGCGGTTGGGGCGCAGGAGGGGCGATGACGTCATCCGGTTGTACGACAGAAGACCAGGTGTCTCGTCATACTTAATATCCTTATCAGTGGGTATTGGAGATATTTGCTTAGAGACCAGTACTGGGAGCAAATTGATACTCGGAGATGTCAGACATATTCCAAATATTTATCTGAATTTGATATCTACAGGTAGACTTGATGATGAGGGATTTACACATTATTTTGGTGAAGGCAAATGGAAGCTCACTAAAGGTTCTCTAGTTGTGGCGAGAGGAAAGAAGTTGAACTCTTTTTATATTATGGAAGCTAAGCTACACAAAGGAGAGATTAATGCAATTCAAAAAGGTGAAAGCATAGATCTTTGGCATAAGAGGCTTGGTCATATCAGCGAGAAAGGACTTCAAACTCTTGCTAGAAAGCAGTTCTTACTAGAGTTGCAAGGTAGATCTCTTAAATCTTGTGATCATTGCTTAGTTGGAAAAACACATAGAGTTGCATTTTATACTTATCCGCCATCTAGAAGATCAAATATTATTGATTTAGTTCATACTGATGCCTGTACTATGCAAACTAGAACTCTTTAAGGTGCTCTTTATTTTGTTACTTTTATTGATGATTATTCTAGAAAAGTTTGGGCTTTTGCTTTGAAATCTAAAGACCAGGTACTCGATGTCTTCAAAGAATTTCATGTCAGTGTTGAAAGAGAAACTGACAGAAAGTTAAAGAGTGTTCGAGTAGATAATGGTGGCGAGTATAGGGGTCCTTTTGAGAATTATTGCAGGTTTCATGGTATCAGGCTTGAGAAAATAGTTCCAAAAACTCCTCAGCAAAACGGTGTGGCAGAAAGGATGAACAGAACCATTGAAGAAAGGATTAGGTATATGCTTTCCTATGCCAAGTTATCTAAATCTTTTTGGGGGAGGCTATGAGAACTACAGTTGACCTGATAAATCTTTCTCCATCAGTTCCTCTGCAAGGTGATGTTCCAGAGAGAGTATGGAAAGGAAAAGATATATCTTATGATCATTTGAGAGTCTTTGGATGTAAAGCATTTGTACATATTCCCAAAGATGAGAGATCCAAGCTTGATAATAAGGCAAAGGCATATATTTTATTGGGATATGGTCATGAAGAGTTTGGGTACAGATTATGGGATCCAGTGAACAAGAAGATTGTTAGAAGCAGGGATATTGTGTTTCTTGAAGACTAATTATTTTATAATGGTGATATTGTTGAGAAGCCAGAAACCTCTGTTTATATTTCTTGGAGTTTGGGTCCAGTTCCTCCACCTATAGTTCATGATGATCATGGGGGAGATGATGATGAAGATGAATGTGGTGAGAATGTTAGTGGTGATACTCCTACAGTTGATGAAGTTGAACTAACTGAGCAAGCACCTCCACCACCAGTTGAAATTCCATTGAGAAGATCCACAAGAGAGCGACAACCATCTACTAGATATCCTCCATATGAGTATATTAAGCTTACTGATGGGGGAGAGCCAGAAACTTACCAGCAAGCTATTCTACATGAGCACAAGAATGAGTGGGTTAAAGCCATGCAAGAAGAGATGAAATCCTTGCTTGAGTACCACACCTATAACTTAGTAAAGTTGCCTAAAGAGAAGAAAGCTCTCAAGAATAAATGGGTTTACAGATTGAAGACTGAAAGTAATAGCTCACAACAAAGATATAAGGCACGATTAGTTGTGAAGGGATTCAGTCAGAAGAAAGGTATTGACTTTGAAGAAATATTTTCTCTTGTGGTGAAAATGTCATCTATCCGAGTTGTTCTTGGTTTAGCTGTCTGCTTGGATTTAGAAGTTGAGCAACTTGATGTGAAAACTACATTTCTTCATGGTGATCTAGAAGAAGAAATTTACATGGAGCAACCAGAAGGCTTCAAAGTCAAGGGAAAAGAAAATCTAGTGTGCAAGCTAAGAAAAAGTTTATATGGCCTCAAACAGGCACCCAGACAGTGGTATAAGAAGTTTGATTCCTTTATGATAAGCCAAGGGTATAATAGAACCACATCTGATCATTGTGTGTTTACAAAGAAATTTTTAGATGATGATTTCATTATTCTCCTGCTATATGTTGATGATATGCTGATTTTTGGTCATGATATTGATAAAATTGAAAAACTTAAAAGAAAGTTAAGTAAGTCTTTTGCTATGAAAGACTTGGGATCGGTGAAACAAATACTTGGCATGAATATTCTTCGTGATAGGAAGAAAAGGAAGATTTGGCCATCTTAGGATACCCATATTGAGAAGGTTCTTGAAAGATTCAATATGAGTAAAGCCAAAGCAGTTTGTTCTCCACTTGTAGGTCATTTTAAGCTTAGCTCAGAACAATGTCCGACAAGTGATAAAGAAAAAGAAGAAATGTCCAGAGTGCCTTACTCATCTACAGTAAGTAGTCAGATGTATGCTATAGTTTGTACTAGGCCAGATATAGCTCATGCAGTTGGAGTTGTTAGTCGATTTCTTTCTAATCCTGGAAAAGAACATTGGGCAGCAGTAAAATGGATATTAAGACATCTAAGAAGTACTTCCAAGTTGTGTTTATGTTTTGACAGTGGTGAACCTGTGTTAGAAGGGTACACAGATGCAGACATGGCTGGTGATACTGATTCCAGGAAGTCCACTTCGGGGTTCTTGATGATATTTGCAGGGGGAGCAGTCTCTTGGCAATCTAAGTTACAGAAATGTGTTGCTCTATCAACCACAGAAGCAGAATATATAGCCATTACTGAAGCCTGTAAGGAAGCTTTATGGATGAAAGTTTCTACAAGAATTGGGCTTGAAACAAGAAGAATATACTGTTTACTGTGATAGTCAGAGTGCCATTCACCTCTCCAAGAATTTAATATATCATTCTAGATCCAAGCATATTGATGTGAGATACCATTGGATTCGTGATGTGCTTGAGATGAAAGAATTATAATTGGAAAAGGTGCATACCAATGAGAATGGATCAGACATGTTGACAAAGTCTTTGTCTAAGGAGAAGCTTGAAGCTTGTAGACGAAGAGCGAGCTTAGTACAGTCCACCATATAAACTGGAGAGGGAGAATTATTGGATCTAGCCCATAGGTGGGCTTGGATCAGATAATTGGACCCGAGTCCAAATCAATTAATTAAATAGAAATCAAAGGTTTCTATTGGAGTGAGTGCAATTGAGGAAAAGCAGCAGAGAGCAGCGATGTGCGACGTGCAGCGTGCAGCACAACGAGAGAAAGGGAAGAGAGAGAAAAGAAAGAAGAAAACTATGATCTGAGTTTTTCTGCTTTACGATCGGTGACCAAACTTCATTAGTTTTGGCCTAGATTTGACATGGAGAATCCTTGCAATAAACTCTACAATCCTAACGGTACTGATCTACGGTTTATCCTCTTTAAGGTGCTTTCCTGCTATGTTTACTTGGTGAGATTTAAAACTTTTCTTAGATGAGATCGATCTATATGATGATGATGCACTATAGTTGAGTTAAGATATCTGATCTTGATGTTACTGTGATCCTCTTGTTATTTGAGAGAAGTCATATTGTAAACCTATTATCATTATTGGTGATAGTGAAAGTTTGAAGTGGACTACGGTCCTGTGGTTTTTCCCACATTAGGTGTTCTACGTTAAAATTCGGTCTCACCTGTGATTGATCAGTTATTCTGTTATTAATATTGTTCTGGTTAATACTTGCTTTAATATCAAGTTGATAGTTTTGATGAGGAATCCATTTTGATACACAAAGAGGGAAAAATATTATTCCGTATTTACAGGTTTTTTCCCAACAAAATCGATCGACAATACTGGTGAATCATTCATGCATCATAAAAAAATTGAATAAAACCTTTTATGAGCGAAATGTACTGATAAATATATCTAAAATATTTTATTTTATAAACATGACTCTGATATCAATTTTAAAAACCATCATTATGTTATTGTTGTATCAAAAATTTTAATGTCAATATCTAAAAATCAAATTATAATAGATTAAATTTATGATATATATCTTTTGATACTATTTAGAAAACTTTTATATGATTTATGAGTATACTGTTGCTAGATTTGAATGGGTGATATCTGCAAAAAGAACTAAACTCACTTTTTATCCTTTACAAGAATGTTATAAGCAATGGATTAAGGATAAAAGAGAGATAAGAGAAATCTATTATCGTCCATTGATTTATTCAATAATATCTAACATCCACGTCTCACAAGTTTCTAAGAGGTTTTAGCCCTTTTATAGGTAGGATCTAGAATAAGTTTTTAAAAGATTTCTTACCATCAAAATCATCTCCTAAACAATTCTACTAGAATTTAAAAAAATATTAATTTAATAATTATAATTAATATCTAATTATATTTATAATATATTTTATCCACTTCAATAAAATTATATAATTTTAATAGCTTATGCTTCAACAAAGCCGAGAAAGAAAGGCACCAGCACAAACAAACGTGCCGAAAGATGTCAGACATCTGCGCCTTCTTCAATATTGCTAAAGTTCATTGCTTTTTCCTTCTTCTATCCAAAGAGTAAGTTGCAGAGCTACCAAACTCCCCCCACCACCACCATCATCATCCAAAATTCCCACTACGTTCGGCTCGGCCACAAACTCAATTGTCTATCGAGGCTGCCGACGGGTCTACCTCGACGTGTCACGGTGAGCTTGGCCCATGGCATGATAAGCAGCAGCACCATTAGCAACCGCATTCATCATTCACCACTGTTCCTCTTCTTTATAGCTTCACCTCCAAGAATAATAATTGGGAATCATTCTTGGGGACACAAGTGTACTGCATGCAGCCACAGATACAGATCAAGCCAAATGCTCTCCGAAGACAAACTAAAGAGCTAATGCCAAGTATTGGAATGACTCGATGACCGGCTTTGGGTAAAAGTACTCCTTTCAGTGGAACAAGGACCAGAAACCAAGTCTCTAACTTTAGACCTTGGTTCATTAGATTTCCATCGAGTACTTTTGGACATGCATGCGTTTGAAAGCGTGTGATTATTAGTGAATATATACGTAGGACACAACCCATAACATAATCCTCTCGTTGAGCAAAGGACACAAGCTTCAATTCAGATTTAATATATTCGCATGTCTCTCTCGTCCACCCACCCACCCACCCACACAATTCCGAACAATATGCTGTACACGAAGGCACGCATCCTATGCTCATCAAAACTCACATAGAGTTCAGTGCCCCCATCGCCTTTATCTCTGTCTCTCTCTATATAGTCATCACCGTGACCTCACGGGCGACATCTATAGCAGCTGCAGCAACCATGAGATTTTCCGTGAACAAGCTCGCCCCGGAGCTCGTGGCCGCGGCCGAGCCAACGCCGTCCGGCCGCCGCCCGCTCTCCTCCATGGACCACATTGCGGCAGTCAGAGTCCTGGTGGACTCGATACTGGTGTTCCAGCAAGGCCTGGCGCCGGCGAAGGCCATCAAGGCGGCGCTGTCCCGGGCTCTCGTCCCTTACTACCCAGTCGCCGGACGCATCTTCGAGCCGCGCCCCGGCGAGCCCGAGGTCGCCTGCACCGGCGAAGGCGTGTGGTTCGTCGAGGCCTCAGTGGATTGCAGTCTCAAAGACGTCAACAACTTGGAGCGCCCCCTCCTGCTGCCCAAGGAGGAGCTCATCCCATTTGCTCCCGCTGAAGTGAAAGAGGAAGATTTGATCATGATGATGCAGGTACGTATGTTCTGTTGCACGCTTTCCTAAGCGTCGGCGTTAAGATAAAATATGACAAAATTCCATACAAAGAAGCGGAAGGAAACTATTACACTTATTCTGTACGAAGAATCGGAAAGAAATATCGACAATTTAAGTTTATTAAATCCTGGATTAAACTCGTTCTATTAAGAGTTGTCGTGGGATGGAGGAGCGAAACGATAAAAACATAATAGGAATTAATAAAGAATATATTTAAATAAAAAATTAATATAATATTAAACAAAGAGATTAAAACATAAAATACTTACAAAACATTCCTAGGTGGATGCATTTTCTTATTTCATGAACTATGATCTATTGATAGGACATAGTATTAACTATCTCGTCCCATCATGTCACACTATGATCAAATAAGTATAAACATCATGCATATAATTTCTAGATCATGGATTACTATTTAGAATATATCTAGAACATGATAATTATCTAGGACATGACAATTGTCTATATAATTATCATGAATCAATTCTCAGTAAAAATTATGATTAATACTTATCAAAAGTTAATTTAATCTAAAAAGTTAAATTTATTAAGTCGTAAGTTTATATTAATATACATAATAAGTGTTGGGAAGGTGGATTCCGAGGTCCCTACAAGAAGTCATGTGACTCAAATGTAATATATAGGCTCACGTAAGACACTGCATGGTTGGCTTTGACGAGCCGAACGTGACGCTGTTTGCATTACGGTACTTCCAAGATCAACAGGATGTGTATCACCCGGCCGTGTCTTCTCTTGATCGTTCAGGTGACGGAGTTCACATGCGGCGGGTTCGCAGTGGGCACCCGACTGAGCCACGTAGTGTTCGACGGCCTCGGAGCAGCCCAGTTCTTGAAAGCAGTCGCCGAGATCGCAAGAGGCCACGCTCGTCCCCTCGTCCACCCAGTCTGGTGCAGGGACGCCATCCCGAGTCGGCCGAAGCTGTCGCCAGGACATGCACTACCCTCCTGCGAGGCCTTCCACTTGGAGAACTCCGTGTTCGACATCCCCTCCGACCACATCGACGCAGTGAAGAACCAGTTCTGGAGGGAGACGGGCCAGAAGTGCTCCACCTTCGACGTGGTCACGGCCGTGATCTGGCAGTGCCGGACGCGGGCGATATGCTTCGCCGCCCACGTCGACGTGCACCTCGGCTTCGCCGCCAACAGCCGCCACTTGCTGCGGGGGTTGCTGCCGCAGGAAGGCTACTACGGCAACTGCGTGTACCCCATGGGAATCAAGGCGAAAGCTGGAACCATCGCTGGTTCCTCGCCGGTGGAGGTGATCGAGCTGATGCGAGACGCCAAGGAGAGGATATCCACCAAGCTCTTGGACTGGATGACGGGGGAGACTGCGGAGGAGGACCCCTACCGGGTGCCACCGGGGTACGGGACGCTGGTGGTGTCGGATTGGAGACGCTTGGGGTTCTCAGAGGTGAACTACGGGTGGGGAGAGCCGATCCATGTCGCTCCGTTGAATGACGACATCAACTTCGTGGCGTCCTGCATCTATCTGTCGCCGCCCAAGCCGAAGCAGGGCTTGCGGTTGATGACACGGTGCTGTGAAAAGGATCATCGACCCGCCTTCCATGAAGAGATGATGAAGTTTTATCCAGAACTACAATGAGAGCGGGCTACCATCCACCGCCTGCAAGTCTTCTTCGTCAGTAACATGCAGCACGCGTGACATCCTTTTCTTGGTTCACTAGACTTCATATGCCAACCTCTTTGAATCATTATAATCCGTATAAAAACGACGTGTATGACATACATATAATATTTTTGTGTCTGACAGGGAAATAAATATTATGCGTCTCACGCAAAGTCAAAAATGGTTATAATTTATTAATCTAAACAACACTAAACAATCCCTAATTTGTAGCTGCACATCAGAGACTTGGTCATAATCGACTTTACCAAGTCAAAAATGACGTTTGAACCATACTATAAGAATTGGAACGACTGCATGATCGAATATACTATAAGAATTGGAGGATGGGGAGTGCCAAATCCCGCAGATTAACCTCTTTTTTATGACCAATAATTCAACTGCTTTTGTAGATGCAATCATCGACGCGCGAGATATTAATGAATGGGAAGACTAGGGATCAAGAACTCCTCGCTTTGACCAAAAGAGAAGATTTAAATGAGATTTAAATGCATGCTACAAGAAGGCACTCATCAAACTCACGTACAGCCAGATCGACTGCAGCCTTGCGGAGAAAGAAATCCAAACATTAACAATATAACAACATAATAAAAGACAATTCTGTATTAATCCAAACATTGCTGAGGCTCGCCATGAGCTTGTCGATCACTTGTTCATCTCTGCAGTCTCGTCAAAGCTGGAAACCACAAGCTCGTCGATGCCATCGCAACATGGCCTGGCAACCACACGCTGAAAAAGAAAATTATATTTTTAAAGCATTATGCCGACTATGGTGACACCAACTTCTCATCACTAATAATAATAATAAAAAAAAAACCTTTCAAATTGAATCGATACAGCCATGAGAACGCGAAGATTTCATTCACACCTGACGACTTCTAAATAATTTAATTAGGAGCCAATATTCTAATTTAACTAGATTAGATAATATTGGATCGACACCACCTCCCGTTCTCTCGCCATGTAGTCACCGCCATAGCCTCACGGCAGAGCATCTGAAGTCGAGACACTGAAGCAGTTGTAGCCATCATGAGCTATTCCGCGAACAAGCTCGCCCCGGAGCTCGTGGGCGCCGCCGAGCCGACGCCGTCCGGCCGCCTCCCGCTCTCCTCCGTGGACCGCACCGCGGTGGTCAGACTGATCATCGACCTGATACTCGTGTTCGAGCAAGGCGTGCAGCCGGCGAAGGCCATCAGGTCGGCGCTGTCCCGTGCTCTAGTCCACTACTACCCCGTCGCCGGGCGAATAGTGGAGCCGATCCCCGGTGAGGCCGAGGTCGACTGCACCGGCGATGGCGTGTGGTTCGTCGAGGCCTCCGTGGATTGCGGTCTCGAAGATGTTAACAACCTGGAGCACCCTCTCCAGCTGCCCAGGAAGGATCTCATCCCCTATGCTCCCCTTGACGTGATCGAGGGAGACTTGATCTTCATGATGCAGGCATGTACCTATCAATACACGCTTTTCCCAATTCTCCTTCGCTACGTTAAGCAGGAACATTTCACGAGTCAACGCTTGACACAACCACGTAGTGCAATTAAGTTGGCTTACTCTTAGTATATCTATCGTTCGCATAGGTGCGGTGGCTCAGATGTACAGACCGAGCTCGAAAGAGACTCTCGAATTAGCTATAAATGAGATTTTACGAATCCGATCATATTGGCTCCTTTCTAAAGATATTTTCTGGGTGTCAGGAGCTCTGCTCATCGCAGCTGCTGCCGACTAATTGCACAAGAAGCCATTAGGCTCATGCGGCAGATTTCACGAGTCGAACGTGCCACCGTTTGCAGTCATCACCTTTTCCAAAAGCAACGTTGCATTGATGTGTAGCTTGTTGTTGTTGTTGTTGTTGTTATTATTAGTATTATTATTGTGTCTCAGCCAACTTTAACTCTGATTCAAGAACACTGGGCAGACAGCCACACAGACCTGTTTAGGAGATGATGAAGAGCATGCTACCTAAATTTTAATGCTTACACGCGACCTTTTTTTTTCCTTCACTGTCACGCGTTGCACTACTATTTCAGGTGACGGAGTTCACATGCGGTGGGTTCGCAGTGGGCATCAGATTCAATCACACAGTATTCGACGGCGTCGGGGCAGCCCAGTTCTTGAAAGCGGTCGCCGAGATCGCAAGAGGCCACGCTCGTCCCCTCGTTGAGCCTGTCTGGTGCAGGGAAGCCATCCCCAGTCCGCCAAAGCTTTCGCAACGACACGCACCCGCCCCCGCTGCCGTCTCCTTCGAGTCCTCCGTGTTCGACATCCCCTCCGACCACATCAACGCGGTTAAAAACCAGTTCTGCAGGGAGGCGGGCCAGGATTGCTCCACCTTCGACGTGGTCACGGCCATTGTCTGGCAGTGCCGGACTCGGGCCACAAGCTTGGAACCTCACGCCGATGTGTACCTCAGCTTCACCGCCAACACCCGCCACCTGCTGCACCAGCTGCTGCCGCAGGGAGGCTTCTATGGCAACTGCGTGTACCCCATGGGAATCAAGGCGACCGCCGGCACCATCGCTGGTTCCACGCCGGCGGAGGTGATCGAGCTGATACGAGACGCCAAGGAGAAGATGTCCGCCAAGTTCTTGGACTGGCTGATGGGGGACGCGGAGGACGACCCGTGCAAGGTGCCATTGGGGTATGGGATGCTGGTGGTGTCGGATTGGAGCCGGGTGGGGTTCTCAGAAGTGAACTATGGGTGGGGAGAGCCGATCCATGTCGCTCCGTTGAATGATGACCACAACTTCGTCGCTTCCTGCATCTACCTGCAGCCGTCCAAGCCGAAGCAGGGCGTGAGGTTGCTGACACGATGTGTTCAAAAGGAACATCTACCTGCCTTCACCGAAGAGATGAAGAAGTTTGTCCATAATTAGCATGACGGCAGCCAACCTCCACCTGCCTTGAAGGAACAGTTGATGCTGTCATTTCAGCCTTTCGAACAACAGCCTATATCTTGTTATTCATGTTGTCCTACAAGTAATCTAAAACCTGTGATGCTAGTAACTGTGACACAGTCCAATAAATCCTTATTCCCTTGAGTAAAATTACATAAACTTCAATTAAAATTAGGCATGAAGCAAGATTTGCATGTCTGCACAGCCTCGTTCACCACTTGAGTTCCACTCCACGACCCATATGCTCCAACATTTATATACGATATATATATGTACACGCTCCATGCTCATCAGGCTCTTGTAGATCAGAGATGTTATGAATTCGACGTAAGCCATAAAATAAATGCTAATTTCGTTGATAGAAAGAGATGCACTTCAATTTCTTTTACACTTAAAAGTAAGATTGGCAAGCCTGTACACCCTCATAATTCTTCATTCTTCAGTTATTCTAATTCATCATGATATATAATATTTTCTAGAGTCTGAGTCATATAATCCATAATAGTTATTCTAATTCACCCTCAAAATTTTATGTAGTGTAAGACAACACTATATAAAATTAATATTTTTCTCATACAAGCACACTTTATTTTTCTCATACACTCTCTCCCCCCTAAAAGAAAATTTAAACTTCTAAATTAGTGTATCACAATCAATAAAAAGATTAGGGTAAGCTAAGCATTCTTCATTTTTCATTGTGGCTTTCAAGTAAATATTTTTCTTTATAGAATGATGTTTTTCAATTCACCTTAACCAAAGGAATGATTTGATTATTTAAGATTTTTGTCTCAATCATCTTTTCAATCAATGACACAAAAACCTAAGCAAACCCTCCGAAATTTGACAATTAACGTGAGAATCATTAGGAATCTATTTCTAATCTTAAAATGCATCGTCATTATTTTAAAAATTAGGCTTCAATTCTATTTTTTCTGAAAAATATCAAATACAGATATAATAATTGTACTTCTTTAATTTGTTAGGATCAGATTTATCTTGATTAGAGGTCATAAAATAATAAAAAATCAATCCTATACTTTCCTCATAACATTTAAATCACAAGTTTATTTAAATAACTCATATTTATTTACAATTATGATAATCATAAAACTTATAGATTTTTTACTAAATACATCAGCCATAATATTGAGTTTATTTAATTAAAAATAAATGGTGCAATCATAATCTCCTTTTACCTTTTTGTCAACTCTACTAACACATGGTGGATAGAAGAGTAGATCGGCAACAAAGCTAATCGATCATGGATGGTAAATAAAATCCAAATAACACATATTTGCGAGCAAAATTTGCTAACAAATAGATATAAAGTATTTGATTTCACAAACATGATCTAATACTAATTGTGAGCATAACATCTTTATGCTATTGTTATATCAAAAAATTTAATGTAAAAATCCGAAATGAAATTACAATAAATCAAAATTATACTGCATACTTTTTGATACTATTCAGAAAGTTTTTATCTGATTCATAGGGATACTATCATCGGATTCGAAAGCTATGCGATATCGATTTATAAGGAGAACTAGACTCATCTTCTTTCATTCACGGGATAGTTAAGAACAATAAATTATGGATAAAGAGGAGATAAAAAAAAATTTATAATCTCTTAAGCATCCACATATTCATTTTTAGAGATATTATATTTTTATAAATGAAAATAGAGAATCTAGGATAAATAATTATGATAGAATTATATTATGATTTATATTGTATAAATTAATAATCATAATTAGTATTTGATCATATTTATAATATATATTAACTAATTAAATAAAATTATATAATTTTAATATCTTGTGCTTCCGCGAAGAGATAGAAACGCAAATAAACGTGCTAAAAGATTTCAGACATCTGCGTATTCTTCGGTACCGCTAAAGTTCTCCACTTTTTCCTCCTCCTATCCAAAAAGCGAAGTTGCAAGACCACCAAACTCTCCCACCACCGCCGTCATCATCCAAAATTCCCACTAGGCTTGGCTCGGCCACTAAACTCCATCCTCGATCGAGGCTGCCGAGGGGTCTACCTCGACGCGTCACGGTGAGCTTGGCTCATGGCATGATCAGCAGCCACATTCATCGTTCACCACTGTTCCTCTTCTTTATAGCTTCACCTCCAAGAATAATAATTAGGATTTATTCTTGTTGCTCATGTTGTGCTACACGGAAGTTGTAGATGCATGCACGTAGGACCTGTTCATAGATCAACAGGCTTGCAGGAGCTTTCCTGAAATGTTGGTAGATGAACATCGTGGCTCATCAGTAGCAGCACGGCACCTGCCACAATTCTCATCTCCCCACCGGGAACCAGTCGTGATTAAGAAGCATCTAAAGATAATGTTAACTAAAGCAATAAAATAAATGTCCTATAGCTTTTAAAACCCTTTGGCGTTAAGCTCCCATAATTACTAGCTTTAGTTGAAAGCACTCATAGCACCCTCCTTTAAGATAAAGGAACTCATGGGTGGTATTCCCACGAAACAAAAGACAAGATGTTAACTTCGGGGAAGCTAATGGGGTGCGTTGAACATTCACTACCCAATGCACACTGCAAATGGTCAGAAAAATCTGCACAGCATCCTTCGTCGCTTGTGCTCCACTCGGCTCCAACATTATGATTCATATGCACGCCTTCCATGCTCATGCAGGTAGATGTTGATGAATTCGACGGAAGCCACAAAAGACCCTCTATTCGTTGACACACTTCAATTTCCTTTATACATAAAAGTGAGATTGGCAAGTCTGTACATATGCAATTCTTATCTTGGTCTCACTCACCTGTCCAAAATCCCCATAGGACAGCAATATATAAATATATATATATATATATATATATAATGTTCATCATATAAAACTGAAAAAACATAATATATTTCTAAATCACTATAATAGAAATACAAGGAAATAAAATTTGTATACCTTCAATTATTATTGTGAAGAAATTTTTATAATAATTTTTTTTTATTATTTTGGCTCTTCTAGGCTCAAAACTTGAAGACTTTAGATGATATAGAAAATTTTGAATACTCTTTCTTTATACAGATGTTCTCCAATCAAGAACATTTATTACCATCAAATTCATAACGTTCAAAAATTAATTCAAATTTGTAATGTTTGGATCATAATTAAAAATTTTAATGATAATGAATAAAAATTCAACAATAACGGTTAATTCACAATGAAAGAAAAATTAAAATATTTAAATCATAGTAAATGGAGAAATAAATGATAAACTTAATAAGAATGATTATATTTTCTAAAATCAATAAAAATCAATAGTAATAAATAAGGAACGGTTACATTCTCTCACTTGATCCATACATTTAACTTAATAACTTGAATTAATCTTATCAAAAAATTTGCTTAAGAAACAAATATATAAATCATAGTGATAAGTCCTCTAATAGCGAGTATTATCATCAATGTATCATGATGTGATTATATTAATGTGGTAATATTACTTAATGAATAAATCTTATATTTATTCTTCGTCTAGCATATTTTCTTAAATTAATGTACATATGAATGAAAAAATATCACAATATATATAAGAGTTTTAATACAATTATACAATTATATCCTACAAGTAATCTAAAACCTGTGATGCTAGTAACTGTGACACAGTCCAATAAATCCTTATTCCCTTGAGTAAAATTACATAAACTTCAATTAAAATTAGGCATGAAGCAAGATTTGCATGTCTGCACAGCCTCGTTCACCACTTGAGTTCCACTCCACGACCCATATGCTCCAACATTTATATACGATATATATATATATATATATATATATATATATATATATATATATATATATATATATATATATATATATACACACGCTCCATTCTCATCAGGCTCTTGTAGATCAGAGATGTTATGAATTCGACGTAAGCAATAAAATAAATGCTAAAAGTAAGATTGGCAAGCCTGTACACCCTCATAATTCTTCATTCTTCAGTTATTCTAATTCATCATGATATATAATATTTTCTAGAGTCTGAGTCATATAATCCATAATAGTTATTCTAATTCACCCTCAAAATTTTATGTATTGTAAGACAACACTATATAAAATTAATATTTTTCTCATACAAGCACACTTTATTTTTCTCATACACTCTCTCCCCCCTAAAAGAAAATTTAAACTTCTAAATTAGTGTATCACAATCAATAAAAAGATTAGGGTAAGCTAAGCCTTCTTCATTTTTCATTGTGGCTTTCAAGTAAATATTTTTCTTTATAGAATGATGTTTTTCAATTCACCTTAACCAAAGGAATGATTTGATTATTTAAGATTTTTGTCTCAATCATCTTTTCAATCAATGACACACAAACCTAAGCAAACCCTCCGAAATTTGACAATTGACGTGAGAATCTTTAGGAATCTATCTCTAATCTTAAAATGCATCGTCATTATTTTAAAAATTAGGCTTCAATTCTATTTTTTCTGAAAAATATCAAATATAGATATAATAATTGTACTTCTTTAATTTGTTAGGATCAGATTTAACTTGATTAGAGGTCATAAAATAATAAAAAATCAACCCTATATTTCCTCATAACATTTAAATCACAAGTTTATTTAAATAACTCATATTTATTTACAATTATGATAATCATAAAACTTATAGATTTTTTACTAAATACATCAGCCATAATATTGAGTTTATTTAATTAAAAATAAATGGTGCAATCATAATCTTTTAAGAATTTTATCAATCTCCTTTTACCTTTTTGTCAACTCTACTAACACATGGTGGATAGAAGAGTAGATCGGCAACGCAAGCTAATCGGTCATGGATGGTAAATAAAATCCAAATAACACATATTTGTGAGCAAAATTTGCTAACAAATAGATATAAAGTATTTGATTTCACAAACATGATCTAATACTAATTGTGAGCATAACATCTTTATGCTATTGTTATATCAAAAAATTTAATGTAAAAATCCGAAATCAAATTACAATAAATCAAAATTATACCGCATACTTTTTGATACTATTCAGAAAGTTTTTATCTGATTCATAGGGATACCATCATCGGATTCGAAAGCTATGCGATATCGATTTATAAGGAGAACTAGACTCATCTTCTTTCATTCACGGGATAGTTAAGAACAATAAATTATGGATAAAGAGGAGATGAAAATGGATTTATAATCTCTTAAGCATCCACATATTCATTTTTAGAGATATTATATTTTTATAAATGAAAATAGAGAATCTAGGATAAATAATTATGATAGACCTTTTTAACAAGATCATCTTCTAAAGAATTATATTATGATTTATATTTTATAAATTAATAATCATAATTAGTATTTGATCATATTTATAATATATATTAACTAATTAAATAAAATTATATAATTTTAATATCTTGTGCTTCCGCGAAGAGATAGAAACGCAAATAAACGTGCTAAAAGATTTCAGACATCTGCGCGCATTCTTCAGTACCGCTAAAGTTCTCCACTTTTTCCTCCTCCTATCCAAAAAGCGAAGTTGCAAGACCACCAAACTCTTCCACCACCGCCATCATCATCCAAGATTCCCACTAGGCTTGGCTCGGCCACTAAACTCCATCCTCGATCGAGGCTGCCGAGGGGTCTACCTCGAGGCGTCACGGTGAGCTTGGCTCATGGCATGATCAGCAGCCACATTCATCGTTCACCACTGTTCCTCTTCTTTATAGCTTCACCTCCAAGAATAATAATTAGGATTTATTCTTGTTGCTCATGTTGTGCTACACGGAAGTTGTAGATGCATGCACGTAGGACCTGTTCATAGATCAACAGGCTTGCAGGAGCTTTCCTGAAATGTTGGTAGATGAACATCGTGGCTCATCAGTAGCAGCACGGCACCTGCCACAATTCTCATCTCCCCACCGGGAACCAGTCGTGATTAAGAAGCATCTAAAGATAATGTTAACTAAAGCAATAAAATAAATGTCCTATAGCTTTTAAAACCCTTTGGCGTTAAGCTCCCATAATTACTAGCTTTAGTTGAAAGCACTCATAGCACCTCCTTCAAGATAAAGGAACTCATGGGTGGTATTCCCACGAGACAAAGACAATATGTTAACTTCGGGGAAGCTAATGGGGTGCGTTGAACATTCACTGCCCAATGCACACTGCAAATGGTCAGAAAAATCTGCACAGCATCCGTCGTCGCTTGTGCTCCACTCGGCTCCAACATTATGATTCATATGCACGCCTTCCATGCTCATGCAGGTAGATGTTGATGAATTCGACGGAAGCCACAAAAGACCCTCTATTCGTTGACACACTTCAATTTCCTTTATACATAAAAGTGAGATTGGCAAGTCTGTACATATGCAATTCTTCTCTTGGTCTCACTCACCTGTCCAAAATCCCCATCGGACAGCAATATATATATATATATATATATATATATATATATATATATAACTCACCTGTCCAAAATCCCCATCGGACAGCATATATATATATATATATATATATATATATATATATATATATATATATATATATATATATATATATATATATTGTTCATCATATAAAACTGAAAGAACATAATATATTTCTAAATCACTATAATAGAAATACAAGGAAATAAAATTTGTATACCTTCAATCATTATTGTGAAGAAATTTTTGTAATAATTTTTTTTATTATTTTGGTTCTTCTAGGCTCAAAACTTGAAGACTTTAGATGATATAGAAAATTTTGAATACTCTTTCTTTATATAGATGTTTTCCCATCAAGAACATTTATTACCATCTGTTAGGGGAAAACAACTTTTTACCGTGACTCCGGGGTGCACGGCGCGGAATCCGGAAACCGGGGGGTCGTCTCGGTACGGTTCGGGCCCGTCGATGGCTCCTGCTCACGCCCGTCGAGCTCTCCGAAAGGCGGCTGCGCGCTCCTCGGCCGTCGGGGACGAGACCTGCAGCAAGGCGGGTCGGATGCTCCGCCCGACCCCTCCGACGCCCAAGTCAGTGCCGACCCGTTGGCCGGAGTTCCCCAGAGAGAATTGCGGGGTGTCCGAGTCTACTCACCTCTCGGAGTGTTCAAGCCAGGAAAGGGTTCAGAGAGCGAAGATGAGAGAGATCCTGAGCCGGATCGCGGTCGATCCTATCCTCGTCTTACCGTCGGGTTAAATAGGTTGGACGAGGGCGTGCTTCCGATGCGCAAGTGGCGTCTGGGTGACCTCGTAGGTCGGTCGCGTGGTCAACGTGGCGAGTAGTTGGGGCGTCTTTGAGAGAAGCGGCGTCGGCGGTCACATCGTGGGCGGATGGGAGCGCGGAGGCGATGGCGTCATCCGGTTGTCTGACGAGATCCTAATACCCTATCACTACCCCCTCAAAAGCCACTCCTGCGGGGCAATTTGGAGGTGTTGCTCGGAAGAACACAGTTTGCAGGCGAGATCTCGGGCGGAAGTTCTCTGCGTGTTGTGTCGTAATTGACGAAGTCGCTGCAGGATCACGGGGTCGGCGCGCTCAGACCGAAAAACCGATGATCGAGAGCTCGAGATCACATGTAGAACCAGTTCGGGATAAAGAGTCGAGGAACCTCAAGACCCAGAAAGCCATAGTCACCGAGCGTCGTTCGGGATATAGTCTTAGAGCCACCGCTCAAGGCCTAGGATGCCGATGATCGAGTCGTCACTCAAGACCATGTACCGAACTGCCGTTCGGGATAATGGGGTCGAGGAGACGCCCGAGTTCCGTTTCGCCAAGCCGACGTCCGGTAATCAGGGGTTGAGACTCACGCTTAGGCCAGTTGAACGATGGGTGGCGTGCTCGAGGTAAGCGGCGGCGTCAAGTCCACTATTCTGACCGTCGTTGGGTACTAGGGTCGAGTCACGCACCACGACTGAAAAATCATGATAGCCAGGCTGCGTTCGGGAATGTGTGTGGCAGTGCGCTCGGGCTGTAAAACCAGAATAAGCCGAGCTGCCGTTCGGGATAAGAAGTCGAGAGGCGCGATTCTCCTGCCAAGACGTCCGAGTCGGGGGTTGAGGCAGCGCAAGGTCCTCCCTTCTGACCCGTCATTTTTGGTACAAGGGTCGAGTCACGCCTGCGACACGAGAAACTATAATAGCCGAACGTCGTTCGGGATAAAGTCGAGGAGGCCCGATTCTCCTTATGGCCGACGTCCAGGAAGTCGGGGTTGAGGCAGCGCGAGTCCTCCACCTTCTGCACCCGTCATTTTGGTACAAGGGTCAGTCACGCTGCGACACGAGAAACCATAATAAGCCGAACCGTCGTTCGGGATAAAGAAGTCGAGAGGCGCGATTCTCCTTGCCAAGCCGGCGTCCGGAAGTCGGGGGTTGAGGCAGCGCAGTCCTCCACCTTCGACCCGTCATTTTGGTACAAAGGGGTCGAGTCACGCCTGCGACCGAGAAACCATAATAGCCGAACGCCGTTAGGGTATGTGGCCAGCTGCTCAAGGCCTAGAATACCGATGGTCGGCGGTACGCTCAAGACACAGAAAACGAGAATAGCCGAATCGCCCGTTCGGGATGGGGGCGCCGTCAAGGCCCAGAATGCGATGGTCGAGCTGCTGCTCAAGACCTAGAAGACGGAATCGCCCGAACGCCCGTTCGGGAGGTGTGGCGAGCCGCGCTCGGGCCGAAGACCGATGGTCGAGCTGCTGCTCAAGACCTAGAAAACCGAACCGGTGTGCGCGAAAAAGCGGCTCGCGATAGTGCGGTTCTTTGGAATCGAGGCGGCGTGCGGGATAAGTTTCTTACGGGGGTGTACACGTCGGCTCTTCATTAATATGGCCGCGATGCTATTGGGCGATGTGGCGGTGTCATCTTTGTCGCTTTGCCTCGGGAGGCGAAAGGTCGAGCCCCCTTTTTCTATAAATAGGAGCCTGCGTCTCTCTATCACTTTATCGTGAGTTTTCATCTCTTGTCCTGATGTCTTCCTTCAAGTTTTCTCCATAGGCTCGGTGCCTTTTAACTTCTTCGGCCGATTTCTTCCATTCTAGGTTAGTGCGCGATGGGTCTTCCTTCCACTTCCTCTTCCTCTCTTCCTCCTCCTCCCCATCGATTTACAACCAGCGTCGCCGCTCTCCCTTCATCTCCTCCTTCCGGCCCTTCCTCGGAGGCGGAGGCGGCGCGCGTGCGTTAGAGGCCTTAATGTGGCGCCACGACCAAGACTCCATCTTGGGCGGCGTATGGTGGGGATTCTCGTGGCGCTACGGCATCCGGAGGAGTTCAACCTCTGGCGAAGCGGGACAGCGGGCTTTGACCGGTTCCCAAGGGCTTTGCCACGACGCCGATGCCCTAGAGGCGGCTGCGCCTTCCCTGCACCCAATCGCCATTATCCTGCATCTCCTGTGGCGTATTTCGCCTTCCCGGATAACTCCCAACTCTGGCGGTATTTGGTGGCTTTCTGAGGGAATGCCATTACGCCAACATCGCCCCGACCATAACCTTTTCCTCTCTGCTTTCGCCTCTTCAAGTCGGGGATACTTCACGGCCGCCTGACCGGGGTTAGGGTTAGCGGCGCCCCACCAATAACAAAGGGTGGAAGAGGCGCTTCTTTTTGTCGATGCCAAATGGGTGGGGTTTGAGGTTCGGTGGTCGTCAGGACCATCGATAACACTGCCCGAAGGTGAGTGCCGAGGCGTGCTCACCTCGGCGGTGAGGGTAATCCTCCCTTCCTCGCAAGCCATCCGCAACATGTCGGGCGATGGTGGTGGAGGCGGACTAAGTCCCGCTCTCGGGGTAGGCCGTCGTTGTCTCGCCTCCTTTTAGATTGCTGCCATACTCTATCTTCTCGACATATCTGCCGCTTTTTGCGGATGGTGAACTCGCGATCCTTCCACGACTCGGGTGCTCGAGGGGACCATCTCCGCGCTCTCGGCGGTCCCTTGCCGGCGGGGTGGCTCGCGCACCGCCGATGAGGGGCGTCCCAAGAAGAGGGCGAAGGCCAAGGACGTGGTGGACTCGAGACGCCGGGCCAGGCTGCCGGCGATCGAACGACCGGGCGCCACCACTCGCCGAGAGTGCCGGTCCACCAAGGGCGGCCGGAAGGGCCAGGCGTCCTCCAAAGAATGCAGGACTCGTGCCGGGTCACGCCGGGAAGGATCACCGCCTTTCCCGAATGATGGGGAGGTCTCTTCGGGCCGCGAGAGCGACCCTCTCGTGGCCCGGTGGCATGGTCCGCCCGGGGACAAGGTGTGGGTCGGGGAGAGCCCTCGCCGCCTACCTCCGGGGCGCTCCATCCCGACATGGCTCGGGATCTATACACGCTCCCCTCGGAAGCGTTGCTCGCCAAGTCCGCCAAGTCGGTGTTGTGGGTAAGCACCGTCTCGCGTGTATCTTCTTGGCTGAGCTCTGTTCATCACTTTCAGCGTTCTTTCTCCTTGTGCAGAACCTCCACTACACCGGCCCTCCTCGGACGGGTGCATTGGTGCATGGCGGGCGAGCGCAACAGAGTTGCGCCGCCACCGAGGAAGCCCGAGCGGGTCGGGACCGGCGATTCTTGCGCCGAGCGGCAGCGCGGACATGGGCGCGAAGTTGCGCGTCGACCGCCGAGCTCGAGGCCGCCTCGGCGGCAGAGGCAGGCCGCGAAGCTCCTCCGACGTTGAAGCCGGAGAACCGCCTCGGATGGAGGAGGCCGGATTGGCCAGCTGACCTCGAAGGAGGCCGAGCTGGGGGCCGCCAGGGAAGCCCTTGCCGCGGCGGAAAGGAGTCGGCCGGAGAAGGACCGGGAGGCAGCCGACGCTTACAAGAAGTCGGAGGGCTTCGCCTCCCGACCGACGGGCCGTATCGCATTTGTATGGGTACAAAGTTGCCCCGCCCGGCTCCGAGCGTGTCCTCCGTGCTCGGCGATCGAGGAGGATCCTTCGCCTCATGCCCCGAGGATCGTGGGTCGACATGCCCGGCGAGGTTCCTTCGACGACAGCCTCTTCCGGCCGGCCTGAAGACCTCTTTTCTTCTTTTTGGAGGGCTTTCCCTTGCTTTTGTAATACTTCTTCCCCACTAGGGGCCCATTTTGTAATCCAAAACTTTTTGGTAATACAAATTTGCTTTCTCAATACAATCTCCGACTTCTTTCCAATGGCCTGAGTCTGGTATTGATTTACTTCCGTTTTGTCCTTAAACAAAATATTTCTTAAGGTTGTGAACGTTCCAAGTCCTCGATCATAGTCGCGAGCTAACGTTCTGGTCGGACTACTTGGATTACTCGGTAGGGGCCTTCCCACTTGGGTGCAAGCTTGCCCCTTGAGTGAGCGGGGTCGCTTACTTCTGCCTTGCGTAGGACTAAGTCGCCCATCCCGAGGGGTCGAGGGCGCACCCTCTTGTTGTAACTCCTGGCAACACTCCTGTTGTACGCCAGTATTTTCACGTGCGCGTTGGCCCTGCGTTCTTCTAGCAGGTCTAGGCCAGCCCGAACTCCCTGGGCCGAGGTGGATTCCTCATAGTTCTCCACCCGAATGTTGGGATGACCAACCTTTCGTTTGGTAGGACTGCTTCCACGCCCGAAGATGCAAAGTGTGAGGACTCGCCCGAAGCGCAGTTTTTGGGTAGTCCGCGGACCATAGGATGTTAGGGAGCTCGTCGACCCGGCTCAATCGGGCTTCCAAAGTCCTTTCCTAAGTCCATCCAGATAGATCGGCTGGTCACCTCAAGCCCGCTGGTCCGGGTGGGCCACCGAGCTAAACCTCAATCGATGTGATAAGTCGCGAGTAACTCCGAGAACCGAGTGCCGGGCGACCGGGTTCCGTTATCGATGATGATAACGCTTGGGCATCGAATCGGGTCACGATGTTCTTCCACTCTGAACTGTGCGGCCAGTTCGATAATAATTCTGAGGCTGACCACCCACTTGGTGAAATAATCTATCCCCACGATGATATGTCTCCGCCGGCCGGACGGGGAACGGCCCCAAGAGGTCCATTCCCCATTGAGCGAAGGGCCAGCGCAATCCATGAGCGAGCGGACCGCAGGAGCGCGCGGGCGCCGGCGGCAGTGTCGCACCGCCGCACGAAAACCTTGGCGTCTCGGTGCAGCAGAGGCCGCACATAGCCCGGCGCAATATTTTGAAGGCGAGTTCCCATGTGCTCCCCACAAATCCCGCCGTGGACCTCGGCGAGAATCACTCCGCCTCGCCGGGATCTAAGCATCGTAGTAGGGGTGGGAAAACGACCTTGAGCCGCGATTTTCGCAGCACCACGCTGGCCGGCGGAGCCGCCGTGCCTTGACCTCATCCGCCGCGTAATCCTCGCTTGTACTTCAAGATTTCGAATCCACGAGGTGGGGTGGTCGGGACCGATCCCCGATCTCCATGATGGCCACCGACCGGTGTGTCGCCTCCGACCTCGGATGTTCCTCCGATCGGCTCCGAGGCCAACTTTGCGAGCTGGTCCGCCCGCTGCTCGGGACTCGGGCACCCCGGACAGAGTGAAGCGTGGAAAGTTAGAGGTTTGGGCTTTTACCTCGCCAGTATCCGACATTGTCGAGTCCCGCGCCCGTTACTCTCCACCGACTTGCTCGGCGACAAGTTGGGAATCCGTGAGAATGTGGATTGCTCCTAGTTGCATCTCGGCCGCCAAACGGAGGCTCGCCAACATGCCTCGTATTCGGCCTCATTGTTTGTGGCCGCGAAACCGGAGCGGAGGGAACGGTCGAAAGCGTGTACGTCGGGATCCTCGCACGAGTCCGCGCCGGCTCGAGCCGAAGACCCATCCACGCAGCATCCGCCTCGGTGGATTTGCTCAACGCCGCTTCCGGTGGTGTCAACTCCGAGATGAAATCGCCAAGGCCCGGGCCTTGATGGTCGTTTCTCGGCTTGTAGCAGAGGTCGAACTCGGATAGCTCCACCGACCACTTTAGGAGACGCCCTGCTACGTCAAACTTGGAAAGAACTTGACGCAGGGGTTGGTCGGTCAGTACCTCAATCGTATGGGCTTGGAAGTAGGGGCGTAGCTTCCGAGCCGCTAGGATGAGTGCCAATGCCAGCCTTTCAATGGGAGGATAGCGCCCGTTCGCCCGCAAAGACGTGGTCGTGTAGTAAATCGGGTGTTGCGCATCGTGGGCTTCTTTCACAAGCACCGAGCTCATCGCATGCCGAGATGCCGCCGTAGAGGGTAAGTTTTTCCGCGAAGACACCGAGGTAAGTCGGGGTAGCTCGGATAAGGCCGCTTCAGCCCGCAAAGGCTTCCTCTCACTCGCCGCCCATTGGAAGTTCTTGGGTCTTTGAGGACTCGGAAGAAAGGAGGCACTTATCTCCGACCGACAAACCGACAGAGCCGCTATCCTTCCGTTAAGGCATTGAAGCTCCTTAAGCGTGCTCGGAGATCTCATGTCGGTGAGAGCTTGGATCTTCTCGGGGTTGGCATCAATTCCTCTCTCGTGTATGATGAACCCGAGGAACTTCCCTGATGTCACGCCGAAGACGCACTTGGCCGGATTAAGGCGCATCCCATATCTTCTTAGCGTAGAGAAGGTTTCCCGCAAGTCGTCGAGGTGTGCAGCCCCTGTACGACTTTTCACGATCATGTCGCCGACGATACCTCCATGTTTCGCCCTATTTGCCGGCTTAACACCTTGTTCACCATCCTTTGGTAGGTGGCGCCGCGTTCTTAACCCGAACGGCATAACTTTGTAGAAGTAGGCTCCTTGGGGTGTGTGGAAGGTCAGTATGTTGCCGATCCTGGGCCATCCGGATCCGGTTGTAACCTGAGTAGGCGCCCATGAAGGAGAAGCGGGCGCATAGCGTTGAGTCGACCAGCTGGTCGATCCTAGGTAGGGGAAGCAATCCGCAAGCACGATTTAGATCGGTAGTCAACACACATCCTCCGCTTCCATTGGGCTTCTTGACGAGGACTACATTGGACACCCACTGAGGATACGGGACCTCTTCAATGAAGTCATACGCCAAGAGCCTCCAACTTCCTTCTCGCATGCTTGTTGGCGCCGAGGGATCGAGGCCGGGTCTCGCCTCACCGAGCGCGGTCGGGAGATGTGCAGATGGTGTTGGGAGACCTCGGAGTCGATTACCGGGAGGTCGGCACCGCCCGTGCAAAGACATCGGCGCTTTCTCGAGGAGGAGGCGAGCCGCGCCGCTCTGATTATCCAGGTCCGGCCGATCCCGATCCGATCGGGACGGTCATCTTGCGTGAATATTAACCGCCGGTTTGTCGGCTCGGATGCTCGGTCGGGCGCCGCCCGCGTGGGTCTTCGAGGGGCGGTTCCGCCTTTTCCTCTTACCGTGGAGGTCGCCACAAGTAACACCGTCTCGACTCTTGAGGATCTCCCGCACCTTCCCGACTCCGGCTACCGTGGGGAACTTCGGCCCGGTGGTATGTGGATAGAACGGCCCTTAGCTGTTGAGGGTGGGTCGCCCAGGATGGCGTTGCACGCAGAGGGAGGTCGACCACCGTGAAAGTTACGAGCAGAGTTTTGGCCTTCGGGAATCCCGAGGGTCAATGGTAGGTTACCGCACTCGCGGCGAGATCGAGTCGCCAAAGGAAGCCGTGAGCGCCGAGTGCAAAGGCTTCGTGGCTTCCTTCGCAACCCCAACTTCGTAAAGGCCTCAAGTAGAGGATGTCGGCCGAGCTGCCGCGTGTCGCACCATAATCCGTCCGAACTGGCGCTTGGCAATTCGGGCCGACACCACCAGCGCATCGTCATGCTCCGTTGCCCCCATATCCCCTGAGGGGAATGTGATCTCCGGCTCGGAGGGAGGGTGATATTCCCCGGTCGCAACGGCTCGGGCGTAAGCCCTTCGACCCGAAGCGCTATGTCCTCCAGCGGCGGGTCCCCCGGTGATCACGTCAATGTGTTGCTCGACCGGGCCTTCGGGGCGCATGGATGGTGCCCGCGAATGCTGGAGGTATTGATTGAGGTGACCTCTTCGGATCGCTCTTCAATTTGTCGCCTACCGTAGCATTGCTCCGTGTCATGTCCGCTTTGCCGATGGAAGCGGCAATACACGGGTGCTATCGGCCACCGCCGCCGCCCTTCATCGGAGGTGGCGCCCTGAGCATTCCCCCCTCCTTGATCTGGAGGAATATTTGTGTCCGAGACGCCTTCCAGGGGGGAGGTGGCGGCTCGGTCGCGTATGGGTCGGGGCGGCCCATGCGGCGCCCTTGGTGCGGGGACTCCCGCCTAGTTGTCGCTCCCGACGGATGGATTAGGAGGCCCTTGGTCGCTTCTTCCTTCCTTCCCGACATCCAGACTCGCCGCCACGTATTGGCTCGTCACAAAACATCTCCGCGATGGACGCGGGGAGTCGCTTCCACCAAGGACCAAGAAACTCGACGGCCGAGCCCCATCATGAATGCTCGCACTAATAACGATGGGTGAGCATCCGACAACTCCTGCACTCTCGCGGTGAACCTTCGCACGGCGGAGAGGGGTTCGCCCTCCTTCCGCTTCAAACCCGTGAGGAGCGCGACAGAGGGCTTTGGTCGCGCAAACGCCAAAAAGCGAGCTCAAGTCCTTGGCGAAATGCTCAAAGGATGTCACCGACCCGCTTTTTTAAGGTAATCGTATCATGTACGCGCGATCCTTTCAACGTGGTGGGAACGCCCGCACATCAAGGCGTCCGAAGTTCCATATAGGGCCATTTGAGCCCGGAAGGCGGCGACGTGATCGGCTGGATCACTGACTCCATCATAAAGGTCGATGGAGGGGAGACGGAAGTTCAAGGGCACCGGTATTCCCGCATGTCGAACGGGACTCGGGGGACACTTCCTCTCGTTCTTCTTGACTTGCGGACGCCCCTTTGCACCTCCTCCGACGCCGCGATGGACCGGATCCGAGCCCAAATAGGTCCGCCGAAGTTCAAGACACCGCCGAGTTCAGCGGGACGCCCAGTTTTTCAAGAGCCCGGTTCCGCCCCGCCCGGCGGAGGCCGGAGAAGATGGTACCGGCAGACGCTCATGATGCCGGGAAGAGGTTCCGCCCTTGGAGGGTCGCCGCCGCCTCCGAGTAGGCGAGGGAGGGCACCGACAAGATTTGCGTGGTCCGACTGGGAAAGGTCTCGAAAAGCCTCCACCGTGACTGGGGGAAGCGTGGAACCCGACTCGGTAGAGCCCGCGCCGCTAAATATATTCCAATAGCGATCTATAGTCGCGCGGGATCGCCTCCGGGTTCTGGAGGTTCGCGGACCTCCGCCGAGGTGCCACCGAAACGACCTTTCATCCATGTGTCGCTGAGGGCGGAGCAGTGGTCCTTCGGCTGCAGAGGCCCTCCTTCTAGCGCCAACTGCTAGGGGAAAACAACTTTACCGTGACTCGGGCGCACGGGCGCGGAATCCGGAAACCGGGGTCGCCTTTGCACGGTTCGGGCCCGCCGATGGCTCGCCGCGCTCGCCGAGCTCTCCGAAGGCGGCCGCGGCCTCCGCCGTCGGGGACGAGACCTGCAGCAAGGCGGGTCGGATGCTCCGCCCGACCCCTCCGACGCCCAAGTCAGTGCCGACCCGTTGGCCGGAGTTCCCCAGAGAGAATTGCGGGGTGTCCGAGTCTACTCACCTCTCGGAGTGTTCAAGCCAGGAAAGGGTTCAGAGAGCGAAGATGAGAGAGATCCTGAGCCGGATCGCAGATCAGATCCTATCCCTGTCTTACCTGTTCGGGTTAAATAGGTTGGACGGAGGGCGTGCTTCCGACTGTCTGCAAGTGGCGTACGGGTCTGACCTCGCAGGTCGGTGCCGTGGTCAACGTGGCGAGTAGTTGGGGCGATGCTGAGGAGAAGCGACGTCGGGCGGTCACATCGTGGGCGGATGGGAGCGCAGGAGGGGCGATGACGTCATCCGGTTGTACGACAGAAGACCAGGTGTCCCGTCATACTTAATACCCCTATCACCATCAAATTCATAACGTTCAAAAATTAATTCAAGTTTGTAATGTTTGGATCATAATTAAGAATTTTAATGATAATGAATAAAAATTCAACAATAACGGTTAATTCACAATGAAAGAAAAATTAAAATATTTAAATCATAGTAAATGGAGAAATAAATGATAAACTTAATAAGAATGATTATATTTTCTAAAATCAATAAAAATCAATAGTAATAAATAAGGAACGGTTACATTCTCTCACTTGATCCATACGTTTAACTTAATAACTTGAATTAATCTTATCAAAAAATTTACTTAAGAAACAAATATATAAATCATAGTGATAAGTCCTCTAATAGCGAGTATTATCATCCAAGTATCATGATGTGGTTATATTAATGTGGTAATATTACTTAATGAATAAATCTTATATTTATTCTTCATTCAAATATATTTTCTTAAATTAATGTGCACATGAATGAAAAAATATCACAATATATATAAGAGTTTTAATACAATTATAAAGTGGAACCAAGTCTTATTTTCTCTACATGATCCTTAAATTTCAAAGGTAGTATGCCTTTAGTTAAAGGATCACTAATCATTAATTCAGTGCTAGTATGCTCAACGATCATTTTCTTTTCTTTTACACGTTCTCTTATGGCTAAATACTTAATGTCGATGTGTTTAATTCGACTTCGACTTTTATTGTTCCTAGCCATAAAAACAACAGCTAAATTATCATAAAAAAAATTTAATGACCTAAAAATAGAATCCATAATTCTAAGCCATGAAATGAAACTCTTAAGCTATATACCATGTGAAGTAGTCTTAAAACATGAGACAAACTCGACTTCCATGGTATAAATAGCAATCAAGGTCTGCTTGACACTTCTCCAAGAAATAGCTCCACCAGATATCATAAAAATATATCTTGATGTTGATTTATGAGAATCAACACAATCGATGAAGTCTGAATCTGAGTAACCAATCACGTTCAGATTTTTTGTATGTATATACATAAGTATGCAATCTTTGGTTCCTTGAAGATACCTCATCACTTTTTTATAGCTCTCCAATGGTCCATACTTGGATTACTCTAATATTGACCTAGCATCCCTATAGCAAATGTAATACAGGTCTAGAACAAACCTGGGTATACATAAAGCTTCATACAATAGAAACATATGAGATATTTTTCATTAATTCCCTCTCAAGGTTGTTCTTCAAGCATTGGTTCAAATTAAACATATCACCTTTTACAATGGGAGCAACACTTGGTGAACAATCCTTCATCCGAAATCTTTTTAAAAGCTTATTGATATAGGTTTCTTATGATAGACCTAAAATATCTCAAGGTCTATCTCTATGGATCTTAATGTCAATGACGTATAAATACTACTTTCTTTGATCGAAAGAGATACACTTTAATTTTTTATAATATTTCATAGAGTCTGAGTCTTATAATCTATAATAATCATCTTAGTTATGAAAAAATAAAACTCAAACCATCGAGCCTCTGCACCTCTTGCAAAGACACAAAGATATGGTAAGACAACACCATATAAAATTAATATTGTTCTCATACAAGCCCCCTTTATTTTTCTCATACGCTCCACCTCTCCCCCAAAATTTAATCTTCTAAATTAGTTTCTTTCAATCAATAAAAATATTATGATAAGCAAAGCCTTTTTCATTTTTCATTCTAACTTTCAAGTAACTGTTTCCAAATCACCTTAACAGAAGGAATAATTTGATTATTTAAGATTTTTTCTCAATAATCTTTTCAATCGATAACATAAGCACTAAGCAAATCTCTCAATATTTGACTCTTAACGTCAGAATCATTAGGGATGCATAATCTATCATTAATCTTAATATATATACTCATTATTTTGAAAATTAGGCGTCAACTCTCTTGTTTTCATCTTATTTCTTAAGAATATCAAATATGTATATGGTAATTGTATTTCTTTAATTTGTTAGATGAAATAAGATTCAACTTGAATAAAGGTCATAAAAAAAAATCGATCCTATACTTTCCTCGTATCATTTAAATCACAAGTTTCTTTAAACAACTCCTATTAATTTACAATTAGGTTAACCATAAAGCTTATAATTTTTTATTAAATACATCGGCCACAATGTTGTTTTTATTTAGTTAAAAAAAATGGTGCAATCATAATCTTTTAAGAATTGTATCGATCTCCTTTACCTTTTATTCAACTCTACTAACTCAAGTATTGTCATTATATAGGAAGGCTTAAATATTAATATTGTCCCAATAACTAAATTAATAGTAAATTTACTTCCCTATTAGGAGATAATTCAGGTAAATTATCCAAAAAATATATTAGGGAACTCACTTACCCTAGGTATTTTATTTAGATGAGGTTCTTGATCTGAACACTTCTATATATATATATATATATTCAAAATAACACAAGTATCCCTTTTGCATAAAACGATAAACCCTAAATGACAAATATAAGACAAGGAGATCGATTATGTTTGATACCCTCATGCAAAGGTGCAAGCTACGAGAGTAGAAGGTAGCCAATATTGTTAACCTATGTGCGGAAGTACAATCGACTAAGAGAGAGGAAAGGTGTGGTCGACGAGGGTCACAGGTGAAAGCACGATGTAGGATTGTGACTAACAAAGATAAAATGATTAGTTATGAAAAAAAAATTCTATAATTTTTTTTTAAACTTGAGACACTACGTGAAAAGCCCAATGTTTTAATTTTTTTTTTCTTCAAAAATTCACCCTTGATATATTTTGGTCATCTTAATCAATTGTAAAATTTTATGTATTGCAAACCAATTTTATCAGATTTATTGAGACAATCTCCAAACATACATACGATCAATATAATTAAAATAATTATTTATAAAAGTTCATTCGGCTTTAGAAATTTTTAGTATTGAATAACAACATTCTTCATGTTAACATCATCATCATTTTCATGGATCTAAGTTATATGAACTTGTAATTTCTTTTGTATTAGGGGATAAAAGGACTTTTTTGCTTCCGATAAAAATAAAACTATCTATTCGAAGAAATCCACATTGTCAATTGCTATATTAGTGACACCATAATTTAAATCCTATCTTTTCCACATCTATAATGCAGAGAAATATCTATGATTAGCAATAGCATACTCTTTCTGTTAATTAAAAGAGATAAACTTCAATTCAGATTGGATATAATTCAACTGAGATTTGCAAGTCTGCACAATCTCATCCATCATTTCTTCCAACTCTCCTACCCACACAACCACACTAGTGTGACACACACACGCATTCCATGCTCAACAGGCTCGATCGGGTGAAGAAGAACCCCATACTCAACAAGCAGGTTCAATCCCCTTCTGCCTGTATACGTATATAAAGCCCACCACCACCACCCCACAGCAGATCGAGTAAAGCTGAGAAATCAAAGCAGCTAGTTGTAGCAACCATGAGCTTTTCCGTGAACAAGCTAGCCCCCGAGCTCTTGGTCGCCGCCGAGCCGACGCCGTCTGGTCGCCTTCCCCTCTCTTGCATGGACCGCATTGCGGCGGTCAGGGTCCTGGTGGACACGATATCGGTATTCCAGAAAGGCCTGGAGCCGGCGAAGGCCATCAAGGCGGCGCTGTCCCGGGCTCTCGTCCCTTACTACCCAGTCGCCGGTCGGATCGTCGAGACGAGCCCCGGTGAGCCGAGGTCGCCTGCACCGGCGAAGGCGTGTGGTTCGTCGAGGCCTCCGTGGATTGCAGTCTCAAAGATGTCAACAACTTGGAGCTTCCCGTCGTGCTGCCCAAGGAGGAGCTCATCCCATTTGCTCCTGCTGAAGTGAAAGAGGAAGATTTGATCATGATGATGCAAGTACGTATGTTTTGATGCACGCTTTCCTCAGCTTCCGACAGCGTAAAATAACACCATTTCTGAGGTATTAGGTTTGAATATAACACTACGATGGGGATAATAGCGCCATCATATTATTAGGACGGAAGAGCTCCCAGCAGCGGAAAGAAATTATGACACTAATTCTGCACAAAGAAGCAGAAGAAAACAAGGCTGGAGATCATCATATTGAGATTTTAAAACCGATGTATTAATCATGGATCAAACCCATTCTATTAAAAGCCATGGTTAGCACTTATTTAGAAATCAATTTAATCTATATATATATATATATATATATATATATATATATATATATATATAGAGAGAGAGAGAGAGAGAGAGAGAGAGAGAGAGAGAGAGAGAGAGAGAGAGAGAAGCTTACAAGAAGTCATGAGACTCCAACCAAATATATAGTCTCACGTAATACTGCTTCACGTCAAATGCATGGTTGGCTTTCACAAGCCGAACGTGACACTGTGTGTCATTACGCTACTTCCGAAAGCAACGGTATGCATACCACCCAATTATTTCTGCTGCCACGCCTTCTCTTAATTGTTCAGGTGACGGAGTTCACATGCGGCGGGTTCGCAGTGGGCACCCGACTGAGCCATGTAGTGTTCGACGGCCTCGGAGCAGCCCAGTTCTTGAAAGCAGTCGCCGAGATCGCAAGAGGCCACGCTCGTCCCCTCGTCGACCCAGTTTGGTGCAGGGACGCCATCCCCAGTCGGCCGAAGCTATCGCCAGGACTTCCACTACCCTCCATCAAGGCCTTCCACTTCGAGAACTCCGTGTTCGACATCCTCCGACCACATGGACGCAGTCAAGAACCAGTTCTGGAGGGAGACGGGCCAGCAGTGCTCCACCTTCGACGTGGTCACGGCCATGATCTGGCAGTGCCGGACGCGGGCGATATGCTTCGACGCCCACGTCGACGTGCACCTCGGCTTCGCCGCCAACAGCCGCCACTTGCTGCGGGGGTTGCTGCCGCAGGAAGGCTACTACGGCAACTGCGTGTACCCCATGGGAATCAAGGCGAAAGCTGGAACCATCGCTGGTTCCTCGCCGGTGGAGGTGATCGAGCTGATACGAGACGCCAAGGAGAGGATATCGACCAAGTTCTTGGACTGGATGATGGGGGAGACTATGGGGGAGGACCCTACCGCGTGAAACCGGGGTACGGG
Organism: Musa troglodytarum; assembly: GCA_023547065.1. NCBI lineage: Eukaryota > Viridiplantae > Streptophyta > Magnoliopsida > Zingiberales > Musaceae > Musa > Musa troglodytarum. Next base: position 3,443,678 of record CP097508.1, on the reverse strand, counting down.
ACGCTGGTGGTGTCGGACTGGAGACGCATGGGGTTCTCAGAGGTGAACTACGGGTGGGGTGAGCCGATCCATGTCACTCCGTTGAACGATGACAGCAACTTCGTGGCATCCTGCATCTATCTGTCGCCGCCAAAGCCGAAGCAGGGCTTGCGGTTGATAACACAATGCTTCGAAAAGGATCATCTACCTGCCTTCGATGAAGAGCTGATGAAGTTTTATCCAGAACTACGATGAGAGCGGACTGCCGTCCACCGCCTGCAAGTCCTCTTCATCATTACCATGCATCACATATGGCATACTTTTCTTGGTTCACTAGATTTCATCTGGCAACCTCTTGAATCATGATAAAAAACCATATGAAGACGACATGTATTGGCATACATATAATATTTTTGATACTGACAGGGAAATATTCTGCGCCACCTGCGTGCTAACCCACGGTATCATCCATGTCTTAGCCCTCCCCTACCCCATGCGTCTCACGCAGAGATGACAAGGACAACGTAAGATGGTTTCCTGGTTATTAAGTCAAAGATGCATAATGAATGTGATGAACATAATAAATACATATGTTGTTTATCCACTTTAATATGTTTAAATTCCTGGGTGAAATATTTATCTCACTTTTGCTGGGTTTTTTAATAAAAAAAAATCAAATATCTACTAGAAAGCAAATATAGAAGCAATAAACTTTCAGAGATCATTCGACATGAGTAAACTTATTAATTACTTTCCATTTGAACTAGAATTCTTATTTATGAGTGTTGTTGGAACGACTATGTTAGTTTAATTATGTTGTTATCAACTATAATCATAGACTTTTAGTTTAATTATGTTGTGTGATAAGCTGATATAACATATTGTATATGTGCACTGTGAATGTTACTTGAGGGTGATGTAGCCAGACTTAAGTCAGCCTGGTCCTTCGATTATTTTTTTACCCCAGTATTGGAATGAGCATGGATGATCGATTGGTGGATGCAGAGTGACAAAGACCGCAAACCCAAGTTTCCAACTTTACACCCCTTTTTTTTTTTTTTTTGTTATGACCAATAATTCAACTACTTCTTTAGATGCAATCATTCAAACGTGATCTGCTAAAGAATGGACAAGAGCTTCCATTCAGTGAGATTTGCAGGTTTCCCAACAGATTTGATATATGAGAAGGAACTCTCGTCAAACTCACGTAGAGCGAGACTGACTGCAGCCATGAGGAGAAAGAAATCCAAACGTTATCGAGGTAATTAGATGGAACCACCTCGGGCTACAGCGTTCTCTTAAGAGCAACATCAATGGTAACTCATTCCTCTTTCAAGTTCAGCCTTGAGCTTGAGCTGGTCGATGATGACTTACCTGTTCACCTCCGCAGTCTCTTTCTCAAACCTGGCAGGCAACTACATGCCGGTCAATGCCATCCGACAGGTGAATGAGAGGGCCAGGGGTTAAATTAAAATATGCAGACTATGTCCGATGAATTTTACAATCAAAATTGATATTAACAAAAACTATGTTTTCGATTTCTTAAATATTAGGATGGTTATGGTGACACCTACTCGTCGTCACCAATCGGAAAAACCTTTAGAAAGAGAAAATTACACTCGGGTTAGCTTAAATCACTGAAGAATTCTAGATAATTTAGGAGTCAATTTTCTACTTTGATTAGATCAGATAATACAATAATTTGTTTGAACATCAAATCAAAATTCATGATTAAATAGGATTTTTTATTTAAGAGTATTAGTCAATAAGAGATGAATTAGAGCAAAGAAGAATAGAAATCGGGAGTCATAGAGATCGAAGAGATTGTGAGTTATCATATTCAATATAAAGCATTGTTAGCTTTGAAGTATCTTCTCTATTCTTTCTTTTCCTGTTGTTGCACCCTTTTTTTTTTATCACTTGATACCCACTATTCTTTTCTAAAATAATTTAATAAACTCCCTTCTCTTCCTCTCTCGCCATAAATAATCACCACCATCGCCTCACAACAATGCATCTGGAGTCGAGACACTGAAGCAGCTGTAGCAACCATGGGCTACTCCGTGAAGAAGCTCGCCCCGGAGCTCGTGGCCCCCGCCGAGCCGACGCCGTCAACCCGCCTCCCGCTCTCCTCCATGGACCGCATCGCGGGGATCAGGATGATGATCGACCTGATACTCGTGTTCCAGCAAGGGGTGCAGCCGGCGAATGCCATGAGGGCGGCGCTGTCCCGTGCTCTCGTACTACCCGGTCGCGGGGCGGATCGTGGAGCCGATCCCCGGTGAGGCCGAGGTGGACTGCACCGCCGATGGCGTGTGGTTCGTCGAGGCCTCCGTGGATTGCAGTCTCGAAGATGTTAACAACCTGGAGCGCCCTCTCCTGCTGCCCAGGAAGGATCTCATCCCCTATGCTCCCCCTGACGTGATCGAGGGAGACTTGGCCTTCATGCTCCAGGTACGTACCTCTTCGCTATGCTAAGTGAGAGCATTTCACAGGCCAACGTTTGCCACAGACACACGCAGTGTACTTAAGTTGGCTTACCTTAAGAGCCACCCACCTATCGTTCACGTACGAGCAGTGGCTTGGACATAAAGAATAAGCTTAAAAGTGACTCCCTAATTAGCTATAAATGAGATTTTACGATTCGGATCATATTGGTTCCTTTCTAGAGATATTTTCTGGGCGTAGGAAGCTCTGCTCATCGTAGCTACTGCCGACTAAATGTTCTAGAAGCTACGAGGCTCATGGGGTAGATGGCTCTTACGAGTCGAACGTGTCACAGTTGGCGATCATCACCTTTTCCAGAAGTAGCATTGCATTGATGTGTAATTTATTGTTATTATTATTGAGTCTCATCCAACTTCATCTCCGATTCAAGAACACGCGGCAAACAACCATACAGAGCTGTCAGCATGACGTCCCAGTTTAGGAGACCATGCAGAGCGTGCTACCTAAATTTTAATGCTTGAACGCGAGACTTGTTTGACTGCTATGTGTTGTATTTATTACTTGTTCAGGTGACGGAGTTCACATGCGGTGGGTTCGCAGTGGGCATCAGATTCAATCACACTGTGTTCGACGGCCTCGGGGCCGCCCAGTTCTCGAAAGCAGTCGCCGAGCTCGCAAGAGGCCACGCTTGTCCCCTCGTTAAGCCAGTCTGGTGCAGGAAGCCATCCCTAGTCCGCCGAAGCTTTCGCGACGACATGCACCCTCGCCCGCTGGCATCGACTTCGAGACCTCCGTGTTCGACATCTCCACCGACCAGATCAACGCGTTGAAGAACCAATTCTGCAGGAGACGGGCCAGAAGTGCTCCACCTTCGACGTGGTCACGGCGATGCTCTGGCAGTGCCGGACGCGGGCGATAAGCCTGGGCCCTCACGCCGACATGCACCTCGGCTTCGCCGCCAACGCCCGCCACCTCCTGCGGGGGCTGCTGCCACAGGAAGGTTTCTACGGCAACTGCGTGTACCCCATGGGAATCAAGGCGAACGCCAGGATCATCGCTGGTTCCTCGCCGGTGGAGGTGATCGAGCTGATACGAGCCGCCAAGACGAGGATGGCCGCCATGTTCTTGGACTGGATGATGGGGTACGCGGACGACGACCCGTACGAGGTGCCACTGGAGTACGGGACGCTGGTGGTGTCGGATTGGTGCCGGGTGGGGTTCTCAGAAGTAGACTATGGGTGGGGGGAGCCGATCCACGTCGTTCCGTTGAACGATGACCACAACTTCATCCCTTCGTGCATCTACCTGGAGCCGTCCAAGCCGAAGCAAGGCGTGAGGTTGATGACACGATGTGTTCAAAAGGAACACCTACCTGCCTTCACCGAAGAGATGAAGCAGTTCGTCCAAAATTAGCATGACATCAACCATCCTCCTCCTGCCTTGAAGGAACAGTTGATGCAGTCGTGACTGCAACCTACCTCTCGTTGCTCATGTTGTTCTTCATGTGATGCTAATAAATGGGACTCTATCCGTACGATCCTTATTGCAAAAAGGACACAAACTTCACAGAAGATTAGACATGAAGCAAGATTTGCAAGTCTGCACACCCTCATTCATCACTTGTGCGCCACTCGACCGCTCATATGCTCCAACAACATGGCATACATGCACACGGCCCATTTCTTTTGAAGCCATCCGATTCAAGAATAGCTTTCATAATAATGCTCCATCTACAATAATTCTTTTTATCGAATTTGGATAATAGCGAGATGTCAAAAAACTTAAGCAAATCATTATCATGCAACTGAATGTACGCCATGGGAATCATTTAATATTTTGTGTCACCTACGTGCCAACATTGTTGCTCGTATTACCTCGATTCAATTCATTTAAAATTTGAGTTAGATATTCTTTGACAATTAATTGCAAGGCCTTGAACTTAAATCTCGCTTTCCTTACTTACCTAGATAGTTCAATTAGGATAATGATGACAAGCTAAATTTTTTTTTTAAGGTACTCGTATGTATCCTATCCATCTAAAATGGATTTAGGTATGCTTGAATAAATTCTGAATGTAGGAAGAAAAGCATGAAATCGAGTCAAGTACATCAATTTTATTTTCGAGTGAAATTAACAAGAATTCTATGTATAAATAAAATACAATCCATTAATTCATTAGCACAATTAGTCGAAAAAGTCTGAGCACGAGTTAATGAACTCAATATACATCTTTATCCACTTCAAATGGGAGCCTATATTCCGAGTAATATAATTTGTTTTAAGGTTTAATTTATATACTTTTCGGGTTGCAATTATCAAAAACATTTAAGGTCAAGCTCATGAGTCTTTGACTGAAGACAAACACGATGGTCGCTCTTTTTACGCTTAGATCACGATGCAGATTGCCAGAGAAAGACCTACTGATTCTTTTACACGAGTATTGGAATGACTGTGGATGATCAAATGTACTATAATTATAACTGGTAGATGGGGAGTGAGGATGCGAAGTGACAAAGACCTCAAACCGAGTTTCCAACTTTGCAACTGACCAGTTGTTCAATAACTTTTGGAGATGCAATTCTTTTATGGCTGAGGGTTTGATGACCAGTAGTTCAATTATTTTTGTAGATGGAACGTGAGATAATATTGAATGGGACACGAGCCATAAAGTACTTCAAACTTTGAGCAAGCAGCAGAGAAGAAGCTTCTATGGAGTGAGATCTGCATGTTTCCCAGCAAAGTTGACAAATAAAAAGGCACTCGTCAAACTCACGCAGAGCGAGATCGACTGCAGCCATCGAAATACGAACGAGGAGAAAGAAATCATGTCATTACGTACCCTCAAACCCAGAGATGGGAAGAAAAGGTTTCATCTCAGCTTTGTGTGCCACCTTCTTGGGGAAAGAAGAAGATACCTTCTCCTGCTCCACAGTGGTCTCCGAAGATCAGTGTCGCCCTGCAGGCATGCTCGAAGACGATCACTGCACAAATGAATGAGAGGACCGGTGGTGGTCCAACTGCACCGCCGCATGACTGATTGCCACAGTGATAATGTGAACCTTCTGTTTTCTCACGTCGGGTAAAAGCGGGATTTTGTCGGACTATGTCTCCGACACAGATTCTTCCATAAATCTTACCGCAATCCAAAGACTTAAGTTTAATATTCAAAGTATTATAACCCATCTCATGGTGACACCTGCTGGTCATCACCAATAAGAAATATTATTATGGCTTTGACACCCTCGAGTCTTGCGGTTCATCTACTGCTTCTCTTTCAAATTGAACTACTACATCCATGAGAAAGACAATATTACACTCAGGTTAATTCAAATTTCTAAATAATTTAGGACTTTTTATTTATATTTTTTTTTTCAAACGGTGTTATTGTTTTGAATAATACTGAAAAAACCACTCATCAATCCTAATAGATTTTTCCTATCAACTTTGAAGAGATCCTGTGGACTGGTCCATAGGGTGCACCAATCCAAATGGATGGACTGTTACCATTTTTTTTTATTCGGCTTATATACAATATTTTTTTAATAGTATTATGATAATTTTTTATATATTAAAAATATTATAAAGTTCTTGAAAAATAACCTAAGTGACATCATATAGTTGTATGCCATTAAGATATTATATGTTTGGGCTTGTAATTAATTTGATTGAGGTTATGAGTTCATATAAATTATTTTATAATATTTTAAATATATTTTGTATTATTTTTAATATAATAATCAAAATATTACAATAGGTTATTTTGTTTTAATAATATTAAGATATTTTTATTGGGATACTCAAAACATTGTATAATTATTTAAAAAAAAGACACTGCTGCTCCACGTTTGTCTGCAAAGCAAATGATCACTGCTTCATCTCTATCCTTCCTTCCAAATCTGTTAATCAAATGCTTGTCGATGCCACCCAACATGTGAATGCGATGACTGGTGGTGCTCGACTTGCAGACACCATCCCCTTCCTTTCTCTCGCTATATATAGTCACCACCATCGCCTCACGGCAGAGCATCCGAAGTTGAGACACTCTGAAGCAGCTGTAGCAACCATGAGCTTTTCCGTGAACAAGCTCGCGCCGGAGCTCGTGGCCCCCGCCGAGCCGACGCCGTCCGGCCGCCTCCCGCTCTCCTTCATTGACCGCAACGTGATGCTCAGATTGTTCGTCGACCTGATACTCGTGTTCGAGCACGGCGTGCAGCCGGCGAAGGCCGTCAGGGCGGCGCTGTCCCGTGCTCTCGTCCCTTACTACCCCGTCGCCGGGCGGATCGTGGAGCCGATCCCCGGTGAGGCCGAGGTGGACTGCACCGGCGATGGCGTGTGGTTCGTCGAGGCCTCCGTGGATTGCAGTCTCGAAGATGTTAACAACCTGGAGCGCCCTCTCCTGCTGCCCCGGAAGGATCTCATCCCCTATGCTCCCCCTGACGTGATCGAGGGAGACTTGACCTTCATGCTCCAGGTACGTACCTATCGCTGTGGTAAGTGAGAGCATTTCACGGGTCAACGTTTGACACAGACACACGTTGTGTGAGTTGGCTTATTTTTAAGAGCTACCCACCTATCGTTCATGTACGAGCAGTGGCTTGGACATACAGAATAAGCTCAAAAGTGACTCCCTAATTAGCAATAAATGAGATTTTACGATTCCGATCATATTGGTTTCTTTATAGATATATTTTCTGGGTGTAAGAAGCTCTGCTCATCGGAGCTACTGCCGGCTACTTGTTCAAGAAGCTATGAGGCTCATGGGGTAGATGGCTTTTACGAGTCACTTTTTGCAATCATCGCCTCTTCCATAAACAGCATTGCATTGATGTGTAATTTATTATTATTATTATTGAATCTCATCCAACTTTATCTCCGATTCAAGAACACGCAGCAAACAGCCATACAGAGCTGTTAGCATGACGTCCCAGCTTGGGAGATCATGCAGAGCGTGCCACCTAAATTGTATTGCTTGAACGCGAGACTTATTTGACTGCCATGTGTTGTATTACTTGTTCAGGTGACGGAGTTCAGATGCGGTGGGTTCGCAGTGGGCATCAGATTCAATCACGCTGTGTTCGACGGCGTCGGGGCGGCCCAGGTGTTGAAAGCAGTTGCCGAGATCGCCAGAGGCCACGCTCGTCCCGTCGTTGAGCCAGTCTGGTGCAGGAAGCCATCCCCAGTCCGCCGAAGCCATTGCAACGACATGCAGCCTTCCCCGCTGCCTTCCACTTCCAGACCTCCGCGTTCGACATCTCCTCCGACCGCATCAACGCCGTGAAGAACCAGTTCTTGAGGGAGACGGGCCAGAAGTGCTCCACCTTCGATGTGGTCACGGCGTTGCTCTGGCAGTGCCGGACGCGGGCGATAAGGCTGGACCCCCACGCCGACTTGGGCCTCGGCTTCGCCGCCAACACCCGCCACCTGCTGCGGGGGCTGCTGCCGGAGGAAGGCTTCTACGGCAACTGCGTGTACCCCATGGAAATCAAGGCGAACGCCGGGACCATCGCTGCTTCCTCGCTAGTGGTGTTGATCGTGCTGATACGCGACGCCAAGGACAGGTTATCGGCCAAGTTCTCGGTGTATGATGGGGGATTCGGCTGAGAACCCGTACACAGTACCACCGGGGTACGGGACGATGGCAGTGTCGGACTGGAGACAGGTGGGGTTCTTCGAGGTAAACTACGGGTGGGGAGAACCGATCCATGTGGTTCCGTTGCCTGATGACAACAACTTCCTGGCTTCCTGCTTCTATCTGTTGCCGCCCAAGCCGAAGCAGGGCGTGAGGTTGATGACACGATGCGTTGAAATGGAACATCTCCCTGCCTTCAGTGAAGAGATTATGAAGTTTGCCGCAGATTTGGCGTGAGAGCGACCACCGTCCACCTGCAAGTCTCTTCAGCATGCGATGTTCTTCCATGACGTCTTCTCTTCCATCAGCCCGTGTTTTCTGGCAATCTCTATTATCATAATATTATCAAATAAAAGAGTATTCCACAACATATGGCACAGAGTACACGATGACACGAGCATTGCACAACCAGAATTGGCAGTCCCCCGTGAGATCTTGTGTAGAAATCAGCGTCGCATTCGTTCATCTGTCCAAATTCTGATCGAGAGGATCGTTTGTAATGGATCATCAAGAAATGATAAAAATAAAAAAAATATAATTAAAGACAATAATTTTAAATAAAAACTAAAATTATATTAAATAAGAGATAAAATTAAAAATAATTATTAAATATTTTTAAATGAACACATATTTGCTTAATCAACTATGGTACTATTTATAAAACCTAATTGTAATTACCTTACATCTTATGTCACCTGTGGTTTGGTGTAGGAATTATCCCTATGATAATAACTTCCTAGATCATGAATCAATTAGGTAGAACTGCATAAAACATGATAACCAAAGATAATTACTAATGAATCAATTCTCAATGCCCCTCCTTGATTCATAGTTATATTTACCAATTTGAGATATAAAATAAATATATTTATAAAATAAAAATAACTTGATGAGAATATTTATAACTTGTTCATCTATACTATAATTGTTTATTATTATAGCTTTACTTGTCACAAGATTTCAGATAAAATGATAGCATATCTCTATATGATTTGTTCTTCCATAAAATATTGGATTCTTCGTTATTGTAATTGTGGTTTTATTATCATAAAATATTTTAGTTACTTCTTTTTATCCTCGAGCCATATTGCTTCACAAAGAAAACTCTAATACAATCATTATCAATGAAACTAAATAATTTATATTTAAAATTATGAAAATATCAAATGTCATAATCTACCATTGTAATTGATAGGGATTTTAAGTATGACGAGACACCCGGTCTTCGGCCGTACCCCGGATGACGTCATCGCCCCTCCTGCGCTCCCCAACAACAGCAACTGGACCGATGTCGCTTCTCCTCAGCATCGCCCCAACTACCCCACCAGTTGACCACGGCACCGACCTGCGGGTCGGGCCCGTCGCCACCGCATCGGATCGGAGCGGTCTTCCGTCCGACCTATAAGCCCAGAAGGTGGGAAGAGGAGGAAAAGCGGCACTTCCTTGGCGTAACCCTCGTTCCACGCAGAACTTGATCGAGAGGTGAGTAGACTCGGACACCCCGCAACTCACTGGGAATAGCCGGCAGACGGGCCGCACAAAGGCTCTCTTTCTCTCTCTCTCTCTCTCTGCATAACAACTCACTCACTCCCATCCGACTTTGGACTTGGCGTCGGAGGGTGGCGAGCATCCGACCCGCTTCTTGCGAGTCTCGTCCCGCGTCCAGGAGCGCGCGGTGGCCTTCGGAAGTGGTCGCCGGGCGTGAGCGGAGCCGTCGGCGACAGCGAACCGTCGACCCCGGTTTGCGGGCGTCCAGCGCGATGGGCCGGGGTCACGGTAAATCTGTTTCCCCTAACAGATTTGGCGCTGAAGGAGGGCCTGTTCGAAGGACCACCTACTCCGTCCTAGGCGACTCATGGGACGAAAGGTCGTTTCCGGCCGGCACCTCGGCGGAGGTCCCGCTGACCTCCGAACTCCGGAGGGATGATCCCGCCGCAACCATAGATCGCTACTGGAACATATTTAGCGACGCTGGACTCTACCCACCGAGTCGGGTTCTCCCGTCTCCCCATCACGGTGGAGGCCTTTCAGACCTCTCAGCGAGTCCGGACCACGGCAATACCGTCGAGCTATCCTCCCCCGCCTACTCCACGAGGCGGCAGACCCGAGCCTCCAAGCGCCGGAACCTTTTCCCCGGCATCAGGAGGGGATACCGCCGGTACCATCTTCTCCAGCCTCCCACCGGGTTCAGGACGGAACCCGGGCTCCTGAAAACCCGGACGTCCCGCCGGAACTCGAGGCGGTGTCTTCAGACTCGACGGACCTATTTCGAGCTCAGATCCGGTCCATCGCGGCGCTGGAGGAGGTGCAAAGGGCGTCCGTAAGTCCAAAGAAGAGCACGGAGGTGCCTCACCGAGTCCCCGTTCGCCACCGATATACGGGAATACCCAGTGCCCCTGAACTTTCGTCTTCCCTCCATCGACCTCTATGATGGAGTTAGTGATCCATCCGATCACGTCGCCGCCTTCCGGGCTCAAATGGCCCTATACGGCACTTCGGACGCCTTGATGTGCAGGGCGTTCCCCACCACGTTGAAAGGATCCGCCCGAACATGGTACAGTACCTTAAAAAGCGGGTCGGTGACATCCTTCGAACAGCTCGCCAGGGAATTCGAGTTACGCTTCTTGGCGTTTGCGCGGCCAAAGCCTTCGCCGCGCTCCTCCTGGGTTGAAGCAAAAGGAGGACGAACCCCTCTCCCACTTCGTGCGAAGGTTCACCACGGAGGTAAGGGAGTTGTCGGATGCTCACCCATCGTTATTGGTGCAGGCATTTATGATGGGACTCCGACCGTCGAGATTCTGCTGGTCCTTGGTGGAACGACCCCCCACATCCATCGCGGAGATGTTTCAGCGGGCGAGTCAATACGTGGCGGCCGAATCCTGGATGTCGGGAAGGAAGGAAGAACGACCGAAGGGGCATCCTACTCCTTCCCGATCGGGACCGACCTCCGGGAGTCCCACACCAAGGGCGCGCATGGGCGCCCGACCATACGCGGCGAGCGCTTGAAGGCGTCTGGGACGCAAATATTCCTCCAAATCAAGGAGCGGGGAATGCTCAAGCCGCCACCACAGATGAAGGGCCGGCGGTGGTGGCCGACTCGTCTGCCGCTTCATCGCCGGCAAAGCGGACATGACATGACGGGCAATGCTATGGTAGGCGGCAAAAATTGAAGAGCGATCCGAAGAGGTCACCTCGATCAATACCTCCGGCACCCGCGCACCATCCTGCACCCGAAGGCCCGGTCGAGCAACATATCGACGTAATCACCGGGGACCCGCATTTGGAGGACATAGCGCGGTCGAAGGGCTTACGCCGAGCCGCGCTGCGACGGCGAATATTACCCTCCTCCGAGCCGAGATCACATTCCCCTCGCGGGGATATGGGGCAACGGAGCATGACGATGCGCGGTGGTGTCGGCCCGAATTGCCAGCGCCGCGAGTTCGACGGATTATGGTCGACACTGGCAGCTCGGCCGATATCCTCTACTTCGAGGCTTTCCTGAAGTTAGGGCTGCCGAAGGAAGCCCTGAAGCCTTTGCACTCGGCGCTCACAGGCTTCACTGGCGACTCAATCTCGCCGCGGGGTGCTGTAACCCTACCACTGACCCTCGGCGATCCCGAGGCCAAGGCAGCTGGTTACTTTCTTGGTGGTCGACCTCCCTACAAACGATACAACGCCATCTTGGGCCGACCCACCCTCAACAGCGGCTAAGGGCCGTTACGTCCACATACCACCGGACACTGAAGTTCCCCCCACGGAGTCGGGAGGTGCGGGAGATCTCGAGGAGTCCAGAAGGTGCTACTTGACGGCGACCTCCCTGGGCAAGAGGAAAAGGCCGGAACCGCCCCTCGAGGACCCACGCGGGATGCAGCGCCCGGCGCATCCCGAGCCAACAAACCCGTTAACATTCCGCTACAAGATGACCGTCCGATCGGACGGTCGGGATTGGCTCGGACACAGGTGATCAAGAGCGGCGCGGCCCATCAGCCTCCTCCAGGAAAGCGCCGATGTCTTCGCCTGGACAGCTGCCGACCTCCCGGGAATCGACTCCGAGGTCGCCCAACACCGTTTACACATTTCCCCGACCGCCCGCTCGGTGAGACAGAGACCTCGGCCTCAGTCCCTCGAGCGCCAACAAGCTGTCCAGAAGGAAGTCGATAGGCTCTTGGCGTCTGACTTCATTGAGGAGGTTCGGTACCCTCGGTGTCCAATGTAGTCCTCGTCAAGAAGCCTAATGGAAGTCGGAGGATGTGTGTTGACTACACCGATCTAAACGGGGCCTGCCCGAAGGATTGCCTCCCCTTTCCTAGGATCGACCACCTGGTCGACCCAACCGCGGGGTATGCCCGCTTCTCCTTCATGGACGCCTACTCCGGCTACAACCAGATCCGGATGGCCCCGAGGATCGGCAACACACCTTCCACACACCCCAAGGAGCCTACTTCTACAAAGTTATGCCCTTCGGGTTAAAGAACGCAGCGCCACCTACCAAAGGATGGTGAACAAGGTATTCACCCACAAATAGGCGAAATATGGAGGTCTACGTGGGACGACATGATCGTGAAAAGTCGCATGTGGCTGCCCACCTTGGCGACTTGCGGGAAACCTTCGCCACACCGAGAAGGTATGGGATGCGCCTCAACCCGCCAAGTGCGTCTTTGGCGTGACATCGGGCGGAGTTCCTCGGGTTCATCATACATGAGAGAGGAATTGATGCCAACCCGAGAAGATCCGAGCTCTCACCGACATGAGGTCTCCAAGTGCGAAAGGAGTTGCGGTGCCTTAACGGGAGGATAGCGGCTCTGTCCGGTTCCTATCCGGTCGGGAGATAAGTGCCTCCCTTTCTTCCGAGTCCTCAAAGACCCGAAGAACTTCCAATGGACGCAGAGTGCGAGGAGCCTTCGCGCCTCGGCAAGACTTATCCGAGCTACCCCGACTTACCTCGGTATTCGCCTCGGAAAAACTTACTCTTTATCCGCGGCATCTCGATGCGAGCTCGGTCTTTGGTGAAAGAAGCCCCGATGCGCAACACCCGATTTACTACATCGCCCACGTCTTTGCGTGGGCGAGCAGCTATCCCCCATTGAAAGGTCGGCATCGCACTCGTTCTAGCGGCTCGGAAGCTACGCCCCTACTTCCAAGCCCACACGATTGAGGTATCGACCGACCAACCCCTGCGTCAAGTTCTTTCTAAGTTTGACGTAGCAGGGCGCCTCCTAAAGTGGTCGGTGGAGCTATCCGAGTTCGACCTCTGCTACAAGCCGAGAACGACCATCAAGGCCCTGTGCCTTGGCCGACTTCATCTCGGAGTTAACACCACCGGAGCCGAAGCGTGGAGCGATCCGCCGAGATCGGATCGCGTGGATGGGTCATCCACCTCCGGGAGCCGCGCCGGACTCATTCTCGAGGATCCCGGACGGACATGCTTTGGCGTTCCCTCGCCGGCCAGCGGCCACAAACGCGAGGCCGAATACGAGGCGGGCCTCCGTTTGGCGAGATGCCTAGGAGCAATCCACATTCTCACGGATTCCCAACTTGTCGCCGAGCAAGTTGGTGGAGAGTATCGGCGCGGGACCCGACCATGTCCGAATACCTAACCGAGGTAAAGCCCAAACCTCTAACTTCCCCGCTTCACTGTCCCAGGTGCCTAGGTCCCGAGCAACGAGCGCGGACTCATGGCCGGCCTCGGAGCCGATCCGAGGAACATCCCGAGGTCGAGGAGGCGACACACCGATCGGTGGCCGTCATGGAGATCGGGAATCCCGAAGTCCCGACCACCCCACCAACGTGGATTCGAAGCACCGAGGTACAACGCGAGGATCTGCCACGGATGAGGTCAAGCGCGGCGGCTCCGCCGAACTCGAGCGTGGTATCTGCGAAATCGGCGACCGACTCTACAAAGGTCGCTTTTCCCACCCCTACTACGATGCTTAGATCCCGATGAGGCGGAAGTGATTCTCGCCGAGGTCCACGGCGGATTTGTGGGGAGCATATGGGCGGCCGAACTCGCCTTCAAAATATTGCGCCGGGCTATTCGGCCTACGCCGCACCGAGACGCCAAGGCTTTCGATGCGTCGGTGCGACACTTGCGGCCAGCGCGCCGCAGCCTCCTCGCGGTCGCCGCCTCCATGGATTGCGCTGGCCCTTCGCTCAATGGGGAATGGACCTCTTGGGGCGTTCCCCGGCGTCGGCGGAGGCACATCATCGTGGGGATAGACTATTTCACTAAGTGGGTGGAAGCCGAGCCACGGCAACCATCACACGAATTGAGCGGTCGTATGGAAGAACATTGTGACCCGATTCGGTCGCCCAATGTTATCATCACGGATAACGGGACCCGATTCGCGGACTCGGTTTTCGGAGTTCTGCGCAACTTATCACATCCGGTGAGGTTTAGCTCGGTGGCCCACCCCGAACCAACGGGCTCGCCGAAGTGACCAACCGATCTATACCTGGATGGACTTAGGAAAGGACTCGAAGCCCGATCGAGTGGGTCGACGAGCTCCCGACCATCCTATGGTCTCTGCGGACCACCCCGAAGACGGCCGCGAGTCCCCATCTGACTGGCATTCGGCGTGGAAGCGATCCTACTGCCGGGTGGTCATCCCAACATTCCGGGTGGAGAACTACGAGAGTCCACCTCGGCCCGTGGAGTTCGGGCTGGCCTAGACTGCTAGAGGAACGCCGCCAACGCACATGTAAAAATCTTGGCGTGCATAAAGTGTGGCCGGAGTTACAACAAGAGGGTGCGCCCTCGACCTCGAGGTGGGCGACTTAGTCCTCCGCATGGCGGAAGTGGCGACCCGCTCACTCAAGGCAAGCTTGCACCCAAGTGGGAAGGCCCTACCGAGTAATCCAAGTAGTCCGACCGAACGTTCCGGCTCGCGACTACGATCGGGCAGTTCAGGACTTGGGCGTCCACAACCTTAAGAAATATTTTGTCTAAGGACAAAGCGAGTAAGTCAATACCGGACTCAAACCATTAGAAAGAAGTCAAGATCAGATAAGAAAGCAAGTTAGTATTGCCAAAATACTGGGACTAAAAAATGGGCGGACAATCGGGAAGAAGTGTATCAAAAAGAAGGAAGGAAGCCCGGCAAAAATACAAAAGAGGTCTTCGTGCCGCGATTTCAGAAGGTCATTCGTCGAAGGAACCTCGCCGGCATGTCGACCCCCTGATCTTCAGGGCATGAAGCGAAGGGATTCTCCTCGACCGTCGAGCCCGAGGACATGCTCGAACCGGGCGAGCAACTTTGTACCCGTGCAGACGATCCACGGCCCGTCCCCTCCAGGCCGAGGAGGAAGCCCACCGTTTTCTTCTAGGCGTCGACCGCCTCCCGGTCCTTCTCTGGCCGACTCCCCTCCGCGGCGGCAAGGGCTTCCTGGCCGCTGCGGCTCGGCCTCCTCGAGGCGCCTGGCGCCAACCCCGAGGCCTCTTCCTTCCGGAGACGGTCCTCCATCTTCCCCGATCGGAGGAGCCTCTGCAGCCCGGCCTCAGTCGCCGAGGCGGCCTCGAGCTCGGCGGTCGACGCGCCACGCGCCCATCTCACGCCGCTGCTCGCGGCGGCAACCGCCTCGGTCCCGACCCGCCGGGCCTCCTCGAGTCGTGGCGGCGCAACTCCAAGTTGCGCTCACCTGTGCCATGCACCACCGGCCGAGTCATGCACCCGGCCGAGGAGAGCAGTGGTGTAGTGGAGACCACGCACAAGAAAAAGACGCCTAAAGGCAGGATCTGAGCTAAGCCAAGAGGATGTAAGCAAAAGCGGTGCTTACCCACAACACCGACTTAGCGGACTTGGCGAGCAACACCTCCGAGGGGAGCGTGTATAGGTCCCGAGCCATGTCGGGATGGAGCGCCCCCCGGAGGTAGCGGGCCGAGGGCTCTCCCCCGACCCATACCTTGTCCCCCCGGGACAGACCGGGCCACCGGGCCACGAGAGGGTCGCGCCGCGGCCCCGGAGGGGCCTCCCCCATCATTCCGGAAAGGCACGGCTCATCCTTCCCCGATGTGACCCAAGACAGTCCCGCATGGTGGAGGACGCTGCCCTTCCCTTGCCGCTGGGACCGCCTCTCAGTATGGTCGGTCCTCGCGCCGCGACAGCTACCGCGCGCCTCCCCTCCAGTCCACCACTCCCTGACCTCGCCCTCTTCTTCGGCGCCCCTCCTCAGCGGTGCGCGAGCCATCCCCGCCCGCCTAGTAACCGCCGAGAGCGCGGAGATGGTCCCCTGAGCACCCGAGTCGTGGAAGGACCGCAGTTCACCATCCTGCAAAGAGCAAACGCATATGTCGAGAAAATAGAGTATGGCAGCAATCCAAAGAAAGGCAAAACAACGACGGCCTACCCCGAGGGCGCGGACTTAATCCGCCTCCACACCACCGCTCGACATGTTGCGGATGGCTTGCGAGGAAGGAGGATTACCCTCACCGCCGAGGTGAGCACGCTCCTCGGCACTCACCGGAGCAGTATTGTCGATGGTCCTGACGACCACCGAACCCCAAAACCCCCGCACCGACAAAAAGAAGCGCCTCTTCCACCCTTTGTTATTGGTGGGGGCGCCGCTAACCCGAAACCCTGGTCGAGCGGCCAGGAAGTAGCCCCCCGACCCCTTGAAGAGGCGAAAGCAGGAGAGGAAAAGGTTGCGGGTCGGGGCAATGTTTGCGTAGTGGCATTCCCCTAGGAAAACCACCAGATACCGCCAAGAGTTGGGGTTATGCTGAAGGCGAAATGCGCCACGAGGAGATGCAGCTACAATGACCGGGTGTAGGGAAGGCGCAGCCGGCCTCTAGGGCATCGGCGGTCGTGGCAAAGCCCTTGGGAACCGGTCAAAAGCCCGCTGTCCCGCCTTGGCCGGAGATGGAACTCCTCCGGCCGTAGCGCCGCCGAGTATCCCCACCATACGCTCATCCAAGACGGAGTCCTGGTCGCGGCGACCACATTAAGGCCTCCAACGCACGCGCCGCTTCCACATCCGAGGAAGGGCTGGAAGGAGGAGACGATGGGAGAGCGGCGACGCGGGTTGTAACTGATGGGGAGGAGGAGGAAGAAGCAGAGGAGGAGGAAGTGGAAGGAAGACCCATCGCACACTAACCTATAATGGAAGAGGTCGGCTGGAAGAAGTTAAAAGGCACCGGAGCCTAGGGAGAAAACTTGAAGGAAGACGACGGCAGGAGAATAGATGAATACTCCGCTGATGGAGAGATGGAAAAAACGTGGAGCTCCCTATTTATAGAAAGGGGGGGGGCCTCGACCTTTCGCCTCCCGAGGCAGGCGACAGCATGACACCGCCACCTCGCCCAATGGCATCACATCGGCGATCATACGCGGCATCATATTAATGAAGAGGCGGACGTGTACACCCCTGTAAGAGACTTATCCAAAGACGCCGACTCGATTCCAAAGAATCACCAACCGCGAGCCAAGCCGCGTTTCACGGCGCTCGGTTTTCAGGTCCTGAGCGCGGCTCGACCATCGTATTCTCGAGCCTTGAGCGGCGGCTCGGCCACACACACCTCCCGGCGATTCGGCTATTTTGGCTTTCTAGGTCCGGAGCAAAGCATCGACCATCGGTATTCCGAGCCTTGAGCGTCGGCTCGGCCACACACACCTCCCGAAGGCGATTCGGCTATTTTGGCTTTCTAGGTCTGGAGCAGCAGCTCGACCACTGGTATTATGAGCCTTGAGCGGCAGCTCGGCCACACCCTTCATCCCGAGCGGCAGTTCGGCTATCATGGTCTCCCAGGTCGGGTGCGTGACCTCGACCCTTCGCACTAAAACGACGGGTCGGTAAGCAGGGAGGACCTGACGTGTCTCAACCCCTGACTTCCGACGTCCGCAGCAATGGGTGTCGGGCGTCTCCCGACTTCTTTATCCCGAATCGGTAGTTCGGCTATCATGGTCTCTCAGGTCGAGTGCGTGACCTCGACCCTTTGCACTAAAACGACGGGTCGGTAAGCAGGGAGGACCTGACGTGTCTCAACCCCTGACTTCCGGACGTCCGCTTGGCAATGGGTATCGGGCGTCTCCTCGACCCCCTTTATCCCGAACGGTAGTTCGGCTATCATGGTCTCTCAGGTCGAGTGCGTGACCTCGAACCCTTGCACTAAAACGACGGATCGGTAAGCAGGGAGGACCTGACGCGTCTCAACCCCTGACTTCCGGACGTCCGCTTGGCAATGGGAATCGGGCGTCTCCTCGACCTCACATCCCGAACGGCAGTTCGGCTACTCCGGTTTCTTGGGCCCTGAGCGGCAGCTCGGCCACACACACATCCCGAATGACAGTTCGGCTACTCTGGTTTCTTGGGCCTTGAGCGGCAGCTCGGCCACACATACCTCCCGAACGGTGGTTCGGCTATCATGGTTTTCCAGGTCGTGTGCGTGACCTCGACCCCTAGTATCCAACGACGGGTCGGTAACAGAGACTTGGACATTGCCGGCCCTTACCTCGAGCGGCTGCTCACACACACTGGTTCAACTGGCCAACTCGCAAGTCTCAACCTCTGATCACCGAACGTCGGCTTGGCAAACGGGAGTCGGGCGTCTCCTCGGCCGCATTTATCCCGAACGGCAGTTCGGTACATGATCTTGAGCGACGGCTCGATCATCGGCATCCTAGGCCTTGAGCGGCGGCTCGGCACAATATCCCGAACGACGGTTCGGTGACTATGGCTTTCTGGGTCTTGAGGTTCCTCGACCCCCTTTATCCCGAACGGCAGTTCGGCTACAGGATCTCGAGCTTCCTCGATCATCGGTTTTCCGGGCCTTGAGCGGCGCCTCGACCCGGCATTCTGCAAAGGGATTCGGGCAACTACGACAACACAGTGGAACTGCCGCCCGAGATCTCAGTCGGCAACCAGGTTTTTCCGAGCACCATCCTCCAAACTATCCCGCAGGAGTGGCTTTTGCGGGGGGGGTAGTGATAGGGATTTTAAGTATGACGAGACACCCGGTCTTCTACGCACCGGATGACGCCATCGCCTCTCCGCGCTCCCCAACAAGAATCGACCGATGTCGCTTCTCCTCAGCATCGCCCCAACTACCCCACCAGTTGACCACGGCACCGACCTGCGGGGTCAGGCCCGTACGCCACCCGCAGTCAGTTGGAAGCAGGTCTTTCGTCCGACCTATATAAGCCGAACAGGTAAGGCTGGGAAGAGGAGGAAAACTGGCACTTCCTTGGCAGAACCCTCGTTCCACGCAGAAACAGTCTGAGAGGTGAGTAGACTCGGACACCCCGCAACTCACTGGGAATAGCTAGCCACGACGCCGCACAAAGGCTCTCTTTCTCTCTCTCTCTCTCTCTCTGATAACAACTCACTCCTCCCATCCGACTTTGACTTGGCGTCGGAGGGTGAGCGAGCATCCGACCCGCCTTACTGCAGTCGTCCCCGACGTCCGAGGAGCGCGCGGTGGCCTTTCGGAAGTGGTCGCCCGGGCGTGAGCAGGAGCCGTCGACAGGCCCGAACCGTACCGAGACGACCCCCGGTTTGCGGACGTCCCGCGCAGTGGGCCCCGGGGTCACGGTAAAATCTGTTTTCCCCTAACAGTAATAATATAACGTATAATTCTTTTAATAGCTTCGAGATGATGTTTGCTTGGATTATGCATAAATATGAATCTTTTATTAATAAAAAATAATAATATCTTATCGAGTATGAATTAGATAGATCTTTAGCTTTGTAATTCATCATGTTAGATTCCTTGAGTGCATTTATTATATACTTTCTTATGAAATAAAATTTTCATCTTATTCTTTCTTTATCTTCAACCCAAGAAAATAGTATAGTAGAGCTAGATCAAATATTTTAAACTTATTCATCACGTATTTTTTAAATTCTACCATCAAAAAGTTAGATGAACTCATATATATAATATCATCGATACAAAGATAAATCATAATAGTATTATATTTACCTTCTTTCTTTAGATAAAGAATAGGTTTATTATTGCTCCTCTCAAATTTATTTTGATAAAAATAATAGTTAATTTTATTGTATAATGCACTTTGAATTTGCTTAAGCTCAAAAAGAGTTTTCTTTAGCATATACATCTTTTCTTCATGTCCTTTAATTAAAACCCTTTTGGGTTAAATAACAAAACCCTATTCTTATAAATCTCTATTTAAAAACATAGATTTCACATCAAATTGATAAACAAGCTAACTCAAATGAACAACTAAAGTCAAGAAAGCTCTCACGGTTTCAAATCTAACAATTGGAGAAAAATTATTATCAAAATCAATACCATGTTGCTATGAATATCCATTTGCTACAAGTTAAGCCTCGTGCTTTTTGATTCTTCTATCTACATTATAATATATTTTAAACACCAATTTTAATCCAATAATTTTCTTTTCTATTAGCATATCCGTTAACTTCCAAGTTTCATTTTCTCAATTCACTTAATTTCTTTCTTCATTACCTTTCATTATTCATTTTTTAAATTATATCTTCAAAACTTAAAGAATCTAAAATAAATAAAATAAATATTAAATTATAAATTTATATTAGTGATCTAAATTTTCCTAAAGGGGTTTTTATCTAATAAATCGTATAATAAATCTGAGATGGTGCTTAGTGAGGTTGACGATAAACTTGTTGAAATAGGATCTATCATTTTATTTTGTAGAATATCTAGTTATACTGAAGTCTGAATCTATTTTTTGCCTTCATTGTTCTCCTAATTTTAATTTTCTCTTTCATCAAACACAATCTGTTAATAATAACTTTACTACTAAAAGGATTACACAATCAATAATGATTTATAATATAAGGAATAACCAATTTGATGTATTTTTTAGATCATTTTATCAATCTTATGATGTTGTGAATTTATCAAGGCATAAATAATATAACCAAAAATTATTAAATGACTTGGTTTCATACCATACCAAGCTTTAGGAGTTTGATTCATAATAGTCTTTATTAGTGAAATATTTAATAAATAAACTATTATTACAAAAATTTCTGCCCAAAATTGATTTGGATATGCTTTCGTTTAAACAAATTTCTTGTTATTTCAATGATAGTTTAATTCTTATGTTCAGCTACATCATTTTACTCCAGAATATATGGTGCTATCAATTCCTAGTAAATACTATTTTTATATAAAAAATAAACTAATTAGATAAAAATTTATCACTTCTGTTTATTTGAAGTATCTTTATGCATCTATTATTTTATATTTCCATAATTATCTTGAATTTTTAAAAATTATCAAATATTTTAGATTTTAGTTCTAAAAAATATATTCAACTTATGCAACTATAATCACCAGTAAATAATAAAAAATATCGATTTTTATCAAATAATTTTATATTCAAAGGTTCACATAAATCAACATCAATTAATTCAAGATAATTAGATACCATTCATGCTTTTCTAATAGGAAATTATTTCTTACTTTATTTGTCATAAATGTATCATTCACATATATTAAGTGTATTAATTTTATATAATTTAAAAAATATTTATTTTTGACTTAACAATCTTAAACCCTTAATATTAAGATGTTTATTTCTAAATTCCAAAAATTAGACTAAATATTTTAAGTTGCCATAGGAGAATGCTTTTCAATATTAGAAATATTAAATGGACACATCTTATTTTGAGTTATGTAAACATTTACTGTAATCAAATCAGAATTTTTTTTATCTTTAATAATGTATGAACCATCATAAAAAATAATTGAATATCCATCATTCGTTAATTGTTTAATACTTAACAAGTTGTGTGATAGACAAGGAATAAAAACAATGTTATCAATGTGTTTTACCTTCATTCGACTTATTTTGATCTCAATTGTTCATTTTTATTTCACTTAGAGATATTTTTTTATCTTCAAGTCTAACTTTCAACTTGTGAGTTTTATCAAGATCTCTAAATATTGATATTATTTTTGACATATGATTATAACATCTATTATTCAAAAATCAAATATCATTTGAGATATCCTTTAACTTGTGAATAATTCAAAAACAACTTATTGCTTTCATTTTCCTTCACATAGCTTATTTGCTTTTCCCTTTTCACTAATCTATCTTCATGTAAATAAACTTTTTATAATAGAAGCATTGAATTCTATTCTTATAATTGTTTTCATCATAATTTGATTGTTTTTGTTTAGCTATCAAATTGTACTCTTCCTTTTTTATTTCCTCTACTATGAATTTCTCCTTTGCCATGCCATCTTTATATTGATTTTTTAAATATCTTATTTTTGAAGTAGAAGACTCTCCCTTAATTTATAATATTTTTATTCACTTTTCTTAAATGATCTATTAAACTTGACTTCATATGTTTATAAGGAACTTATTAGTTCATCAAATGAAAAGGTAAATAAATCTTTTAACAATTGTAGCAACAACTTAATCAAATTTTGGAGTTAAGCTTTTCAAAACTTTTATAATAATAGTATAATTATGAAGATGTTTATTATAAGATTTTATGTGACTAACAATTTCAGTTACTAAAAAAAATACACTAATTTATTATTTTTTAATGAATAAAATTTTAAACTTACAACGAAGGATTTGAAATTTTATCATAATCACCTTCGATAAGCTTTGAAATTCAACCAAGCTTATCTTAAGATTATAGCTACTATAATTCTTGAGAAGATTATCTTATATATAGTTTGTTGAACGAAGAACAATGCATTTGAGTCATTTTTTTCATTCTCATTCAGTCTAATTTTTTTCATCTGGATTTATATATTCAATCTCTATTAAGTTTCAAAAATACTAAGATTTGAATAGAGTTTTAATCTCAAAACTCTAAAATTCATAGTATTAGTTTAGAAATACGAGAATAAGAGATCATGGAAGTAAAAAGCCTCAGTTCAATTTAAGAATAGATGAGTAAGAAAACGATAAATAAAATTATGATATAATTAACAAAGAATATTTGCATGCAAGAAAACTAATATAGTATTACACAAAAATATAAAACTAAAAATACTTGTAAAATATTTTAAAGTGTGTGCATCTTTATTTCACGAATCATTGTTTCGTGAACAATGATACTATTTATAGGATCGATGAAAAACAACACCATCTCATCTCATGTCACCCATAATTAAGTTAAGAAAATATTCTCATGATAATAACTTATTATATCATGAACTATTTAAGAAATAATGAAAATCATCTAGAATATAACAATTATTTAATTACCAATCAATCAAGTCTGACCGAGAATGACTTATTGTGTTGTTGTCTGCTGGACGACTAAAAACTATGTTCAAACTTCCAAGTGACGGGGACTCCCAACATATAAAAATCTTCATTAAAGATATCATCTCGAGTTTACGACCAGAAGACACATCGCAACTCGACAGCACTCACTCGTTGGCTTTTGAAGGGTATCATATGCTTCTTCGTAGTTGTGCAGTACGTGGAGATCATTTGGGCGAGGAAGATAACTTATTCGGTCACGAAAGCTAACAAGGACATGCCACTGCCCAAATAAACAACTCGGCTGCAACCTCCGTGGCTTATCCCATCGACACTGCTTCATGGGCTACAGTTCACACGCCTGATATATATATATATATATATATATATATATATATATATATATATATATATATATATATATATATATATATCTAGAGAGAGAGAGAGAGAGAGAGAGAGCGAGCGAGCTTTGGGTTTCACTGGTCGGAGATGATGCGTTCCCCATCGACCTTCTACTAAATGACACCCCATCTTTAGGCCGCATCGGTGTTCTTGTTTTCGGGTTGATCGTCGAGGAATGCTCTGATGAAGATATTTGTGGGTGATTGGTGGGATGGGGTTTTACGTTCGCAGCTCGTCCTTCTCGAGTCAGCGTCGTCATCGCTGTCGGCAACTTGTATTGTGTGGATCCAATAATGGGTATGATTTTGTATTGGAAAGATGATGATTGGATTCTGTCTGCAGTTACTTCCGAACAAACACACTTAACTCGGTGGGCGCACAGCGGTATATATAGATATGTCTGTATGTATGGACGCATACAGCGCCCACCTTTCCCTCGCCGGCGCCTCCTCCCTCGCTGCTGGTCTGCTGTGTTCTCTCTGCTGCTCTGGGCTCCCCGCTTCCCTTCTGACTTCATCTTTTCTTGTGGTCCGAGCTCTACATTAGGTGTCGGCGGCGGTATCGGCATGAGGAGGAGGAGGCGGAGAGGAGGACGGTAAAAGGCTGTCAAGAGATGGGCGGGGATGAGAGCAGTCCTGTCTTCCACGACTTCCTGGGAATGAGCTACGGCGGCGGCTCGCCCCCGACCCCGCGATGGGCGAAGGCCACCGGGATCAGGACGCTCCCCGGGGAGGCCGAGGCCTCGGGCTCGGCTTCCGCTTCGGTGGGGGCTTCTTCTGGTGGGCGTCGCCTCATCTCGGGAAGCGTTGATCCGGGTTCAGGTCAGTTCTTCTTCCGATCCTGTTATCGCTTCGCCTTTCTTTGGCTTCGGTGCCCTCTGTGAGTCGGTGATTCCTCGAAAGGAAGTGCTCGTTTCTTCCATCAAAATCATCCTCTTTTTCCCTGTTTCTTGGCCAAACAAGAACGAACATCTGCCAATTTCTTCCTTTTTTTTTGGCAACTGATTCAGCTCCTTTCATGTTTCTGATCAAGGTCTGTCGTCTGTGGAGAATTTATTGTGAGTTCCTTTATGGGTACTTTTGAATCTTTGCAGAGAAAATTTGACTGATCGGATGCTTGTTACGAAGTCAAACGTTTTAATTCCTTGCAATTTTGATGACCAGAAGCACTTCGTTTATTTTCTCTTCATTGATCTTTGGCAGAGATGCAGGGGGTGTCGAATTCTGAGGTTTCTCAGCATGGTGGCACTGAGATTGCTCCATCAGGGCTTGAGGTAGGCAACACTCCGGGGAGAAAGAGGAACCATTTCGATTCATCTTACATGGGTACAATGAAAGATGTCGTGCTTCCGATGGGCTCAGCTTCCCTTGAAAGCTCAAATGCCACCAAGGTTACTTTGTGTTTTAATTCTGTAATTGCTCCAAAACAGTGAGCACTGTGCTTTCTTGATGTCCAGGGAAATGATGGGTTTGCCTTTATGGCTGTTATTTCTGATGATTAGATGCTAGGAAAAGAGGTGATTAATGAGCAACCGGGAAGAGCTAATGATGTTGAGATGATGCCCTCTATGCAACCACCAATAAGGCCAACCAAACAGATGGTGCATCAAACTTCTCACCATGGGATGTACTTGGACAATGTTCCTTCGTATGCCTGCAAATATTCTACCTCAGGTGGTGCAATTGTCTCACAATCTGCAGCAGATGAAGGTTCCAGGACGGGCATCAGAGGATCCGGAGTTATGAATGTTCTTGGTCATAACAGGTCTTCGCAGGCTACCGAACCAAAATCTTGTTACCATGTACCCAGGCATGTCTCGTTATATCTGTTGTTTTTTCAGATATCTACAAAGAGTAGATACCGTGAAAACTTCAGGTTTTTGGTGTATTTGGTGCAAACTGTAATTGAATCTGATTAATCATTCCTTGGTGTTCTGCAGGAACCGTGCCACGGCATGTGCCAGTCGTCAGATGACCATATTCTATGCTGGCCAAGCACATGTTTTCGATGATGTACATCCTAATAAGGTCAGTTTATGTTCTCTTGTGTGACACGAAATCAAGTCTT